>WBZZ01004633.1:52500-71016 GCA_019918135.1 Paulinella micropora
AGAGAGGGGACCCCTGTTGGACGCCTACACCCTCCAGTACTTCGGGGGTGAGTGCTCCATCAACTAGCACTTGCGACGAAGTCTGCTCGTAGCACCTGCGTAGCGTGCGCCAGAACTTGCCCCTTACACCCAGCTTCCAGAGCCTCTCAAATAGGCCATCTCTCCAAACAGACGGGAAAGCCTTGCGTAGATCGACGAACAGGACATACGACTCCCGCTTCTGCTGCTGACGCCCCTTCAACCTCTGCCAAAGGGTAAAGACCTGATCCGTAGTGCGACGCCCCGGGCGGAAGCCTCCCTGCTCTGGACGTAGCTTATCCGGGCCATCCACGAAGAGCGTTAGACGAGTAGCTAATAAGGACAGATACAGCTTACCAAGGCAACTAATAATCGAGATATCCCTCCAGTTGTCAGGATCCGTAGGATCCCCACCCTTGGGGATATTGACGATGATTCCCTTGCCCCAAGCTTTTGGAGTCCTCTCGGCTTCTCGAATCCAGTTGAAGTACTGCGTTAAGTAGCCATTGATGTAGGCGCCGCCATACTTGAGCATCTCGTTCTTCACTTTGTCCTCGCCACAAGCTTTCTGGTTATTCAGGGCACGTTGCCTTGCAAGGACCTCCTCTTGCGTGAACGGCTTGTCCAGCTCTTCGCAAGTGTCTTCACCTACTTCGTGCTCCTTCATAGCCCGGGCCACCTCATCTCTGAAGCGATCGTTCCAGTGGAACTGCCGCTTAGCTTCGGCTTCCTCCCCTCCAACGAGCCTGCTTCTGCACAGCACTCCACCACAACAGCCGCACTTGCCGGATTTTCCCGTGGCTTCACCGAATTTTTCCGAAATTCCTCCCACCGAGCGACCTTTTCCGGCAGCGTACACGCCAGTGAGCCATCCTCCCTTTGCACCGGCGCGGAGACCTTCGTTCTGCGTGCCCCGCCAAGCCGCTTCGCGAGTAGCCAAAAGCGCTTTGAGGATTGCTCGCGTTGACATTTGACCGCTTCTTCCTGCACTTGCTTGAAGGAGGCGGACTTCTTGGCCCGAGTTGCCTTCCGAATTTCCTTGCGGAGCCGTAGCCAATTCAGACGGGCTTCCGCATTCGATTCATCCCTCCTGTATGCTGCGTAGGCCTCCCGGCGCTGCTGAATGAGCTCCTTTAGCTCCCCGTCGAACCAATTGTTGGTGAAACGGGGTCGTATACATCTGGAGCCAAGGACCCGGTGCGCCGCCATTCGGAAGGACTGCGCCACTCGCTCGGTGACGTCATCTACCACCCGTTGGCTGTCGGCACCACCCGATAGGTCAAGCTCAGGCAGCTGATGCACTCCAAGCTTCTGTAGGCAATGCTGGAATACGTCATCGAACTTGTCGCGTAGATAATCCAGCGCTTGCTTCGCAGCGTGATCATTACCCGAGACACCAGCACCAATAAGCTTATCAACACGAAAGGACCTGGAAGGTTTCGCAGCCCGCTTTGGCCGGCGCTGGCCGCTCCACGTCAGTTCGGCCCATACTGCCTTGTGGTCCGTATCAAGATCATCTTCGCATACTCCGAACTTTGCTCCAGATGCCAAGCCAGGCGACGCGCAGATGTAATCGAGGAGGTGCTTGCCTGTGCCCATGCCGCGCTGCTCACGCCGGGACCACCAGTAGGACCCTTCCACTGGGCACGAGAAGCCGCTCAGATTTCGCAGGCCCGTAGCGACGAGGACAGCCGCGAGTCTCTTGCCGTTCTCCGAACGTACCGGTGCTCCCTTATCATCGACCTCCCCGTGCTGACCGACGATGCCCTCCTCTTTTCGGCTGCATGCCGGCCCGAGCTTCGCGTTGGCATCCGCCACCGTGACCACAAGACCTTTGGCTCCAAAAAAAGCTATAGCTGCCTGCCAGGCCGCATACGCCTCTGACGACTCTTCTTCCTGCGTTTCCTGGGGAAAGTAGCCGTTGCCCACATAGATATCCTGAGCGCCGGTAACACCCGAGGCGATACGCAGCCACACTTGCTGCCGGTAGTCGACGGGGGCTGACACCAGGTTGCAATACGGACCAAGGAAGTTAGCCACCGCGAATAGAACCCCACCCTTGCAGCGATTTCTCTCGCTGACCTCCGCAGGTTTTCCAAAAATCCGGAATCCATCCAGGCTGCATTTGGAAAGTTGCTTCTTGCCCATGCGGTGCTCCTGAGCCCCGATGACTAGCCAGCCCTCGTGCTTGTAGAATGTTGCCCATTCCGCCGTGCCTACGTTGTCGTATCCCGTTTTACCCTACCAGTTGTGACTCGCGACGAGTAGCTTGAAGCCGGTATCGAACTGCTTGGAGCGGTGCTTCTTGGCTCGTTTCCGGACCCGACGGCCGCGCTTGGCTTCCGCCCTCGTGCTGCCCCCCTCTGCAGGTGCTTGCGCAGGTTGGTCCCCCACTGCACTGGCCGCCGAATGCAGGGGCACCACATGCACATCAGCACACTCAGACACACACTTAGGTGCATCGGCAGCCAATTCCGAAGGCACCACCTGCACATCATCGACACATTCTTCATGCAGAGGCAAGACGCGATATCCCGTCGCAGCTTCCTCCTTCCGGACCGCCGCTTCCCCACGCAGATGGATGCGAATAAGCCTTCGGACACGTTCCCTGTCCCTGAACCTGCGCCCAAGGGCCACATTGACCCCTCTGCCGAAGAAATTTGAGATGTTTGAGTTGCTGCAACGCCGTCTGCCTGCTGTCATCGTCCTCGTAGACCAGCTCCAGGTGACGAGACATTCGCTGGCCTTGCCACTCCATTACCGGGACCACCAGACCAAGACCGCTCATTTTGGAGGCGATCTCCTGTAGATTGGCGCGTTCTGAGAGCCCCCAGACAATCAGATTACGCCCGTCCTTGTCGTACCGATCTACCCGCCGGTACCGTCGAGGCGGCGGTGCCATCTGCCATATAGCGCCGCTCGCCTTATGTTGAAGCGCCGACCCGTGTGCCAGGTTTGGGGAGGAAGGATGAGGCGCAGCTAAGATAGCCTCTCCACGTGGTTCAGGAATTCCGTCATATACGCGAGCCCTCATCCTCCCATCCTGGGACATCGGGCCAGAGCCCGTCGAAGAGGCATTCCCACGGGGATTGTCCAGGTCTTCGGCGATTCTACCTTGTCCCATAAGGGCCACAGTGGTAGCTCCGTGCTTCGCGTATTTGTAATCCATTGAGAGTAGTAGACGGCCAATGTCGCTGGCCATCACCGCCGCGCCTCTTTACGCCGAGGAAAGCGCCCGTCCATGCAAATAGCATCGGCGGTATCTGCAACACACACTACACGCATTTCCGCCGGTGTCACTGGACGCAGCCGCGTCGCTTCGTGCCCTTCGGCGCCCGCCAGCACCCCCAGCGTCGCCAGAACCTGCCTCACGCACTACACACACTCTCCATCGCATCGCCAACGCCTCTACTCTCATGCCTTATGGACTTTCAGCTGCTCCTAACAATACACATCATGAGGTACGGGTGTCCCCGAGTGGAGCCAGATCGGACGGCGTGCCGCTGAAACTCCTTCCCCCACGTAGGTATAGAAGGCGCGAACCTAGCGGTACCTATAGGGTCTTACAGACAAGTATAGTAATCCCAGCCGAAGCTGCTCAGTTAGAAATGCAACGGTGGAGGGTGTGAATGCATGGGGCAAGGCACGGCAACGCAGCAAGGCACTGGCAAGGCATTGGGACCGACTGAAGCCCCTCTCCAACGTGCGCTCATCATGTGTTCCAGTTAGGCAACCCCGAAGAAGCGAAGATAGGGAGGAGACAAAACCCAGATAGGATGAAGATAGGATTAACATGAAGCCGAAATGGAGCCGAGTTGGAACAGGTCAACTCAGCCCCATCTCGGCTCAATGTGAATCCTATCTTTAACCCATCTCGGTACTGTTTCCTCCGAATGCTCACCTCAAAAAGATCACCAAACCGGAACTGGAAGCCCCCAGGCATTTACTCGGCAGGAAATTCGGCGAAAATGGGCTAACCAGGAAACCAGACCCAAACCAACAGCCAAGAAAAACGAGCCAACCAACAATCCAACAGACAACCCCACAACCTGCCTGGCCGAACCCCTACCGAGTAAATGCCCAGTTGAGAGTTGCGCATATCCCGGTGACCGCCCTCCCCAAGCGGTCACCTTCGTGGGGAGAGGCCGAACCACCTCCTCTTCCCATGGAGTGCCATCTTGTGCACCCCTCCAGAAAATAATAATAATAATAATAATAATAATAATAATAATAATAATAATAATAATAATAATAATAATAATAATAATACTGTATCTGAGGCGTACTGATGCAGCTAATAGCATATCCTCAACGGACATAAGCCTCCAATACCCTTGTTCGAGGTCCTCCACCCCCCCGTGTCAGTCTCTCGCCTGATGATCGGGGCCACCGATGGAGCTCCTGAGGGCAAGACTGCACTAAGCCGAGGTTATTCCGCAGTCCCAGCAACCTCTTGCAAGACGTCACCGAATGTGCAAGTGCATACACCAAGCGCGGTTGCTAGAGCTGCCTCGAAACCCCACCCATAACAATCTGGTGTCTGCTGGGTCCTGAGCTATCAACCAGCATATGCGGAGTTTAAGATCTTTTACGCGCGCAACGACCCTCCTCCCCAGCATCTACCACCAAAGGGTTATGAGTTGGCGTCACAGTTTAACGCCTTGAGGCCATTAGGCTGAATAATAATAATAATAATAATAATAATAATAATAATAATAATAATAATAATAATAATAATAATAATAATAATAATAATAATAATAATAATAATAATAATAATAGTGCTTCTCTGACAATGGTTGATGCATTTCTGCACATGCGCCTCCATCGTCTCACCCGTGAGGGGAGTACGAAGAATTGACGATAAGCTCTAATGACACCCCCGCAAGGGCAGTTCCAACACTTCCAGACGGACCGGTATGTTCAATGAAAATACTGGTGGCACCGACTGGAATCGAACTGGCGACAGGGCCCAGATGGTAGAACTTGACCACTGGGCTATCACGGTGTCCAATAATAATAATAATAATAATAATAATAATAATAATAATAATAATAATAATAGTGCTTCTCTGTCAATGGCTGATGCATTTCTGCACATGCGCCTCCATCGTCTCACCCGTGAGGGGAGTACGAAGAATTGACGATAAGCTCTAATGACACCCCCGCAAGGGCAGTTCCAACACTTCCAGACGGGCCGGTATGTTCAATGAAAATACTGGTCCAGACGGATCGGTATGTTCAATGAAAATACTGGTGGCACCGACGGGAATCGAACTGGCGACAGGGCTCAGATGGTAGAACTTGACCACTGGGCTATCACGGTGTCCAATAATAATAATAATAATAATAATAATAATAATAATAATAATAATAATAATAATAATAATAATAATAATAATAATAGTGCTTCTCTGTCAATTGCTGATGCATTTCTGCACATGCGCCTCCATCGTCTCACCCGTGAGGGGAGTACGAAGAATTGACGATACGCTCTAATGACACCCCCGCAAGGGCAGTTCCAACACTTCCAGACGGGCCGGTATGTTCAATGAAAATACTGGTCCAGAAATAGACCGGTATGTTCAATGAAAATACTGGTGGCACCGACGGGAATCGAACTGGCGACAGGGCCCAGATGGTAGAACTTGACCACTGGGCTATCACGGTGTCCAAATAATAATAATAATAATAATAATAATAATAATAATAATAATAATAATAATAATAATAATAATAATAGTGCTTCTCTGTCAATGGCTGATGCATTTCTGCACATGCGCCTCCATCGTCTCACCCGTGAGGGGAGTACGAAGAATTGACGATACGCTCTAATGACACCCCCGCAAGGGCAGTTCCAACACTTCCAGACGGACCGGTATGTTCAATCAAAATACTGGTCCAGACGGACCGGTATGTTCAATGAAAATACTGGTGGCACCGACGGGAATCGAACTGGCGACAGGGCCCAGAACTTGACCACTGGGCTATCACGGTGTCCAAAATAATAATAATAATAATTAATAATAATAATAATAATAATAATAATAATAATAATAATAATAACAATAATAGTGCTTCTCTGTCAATGGCTGATGCATTTCTGCACATGCGCCTCCGTCGTCTCACCCGTGAGGGGAGTACGAAGAATTGACGATAGGCTCTAATGACACCCCCGCAAGGGCAGTTCCAACACTTCCAGACGGACCGGTATGTTCAATGAAAATACTGGTGGCACCGACGGGAATCGAACTGGCGACAGGGCCCAGAACTTGACCACTGGGCTATCACGGTGTCCAAAATAATAATAATAATAATAATAATAATAATAATAATAATAATAATAATAATAATAATAATAATAATAATAATAATAATAATAATAATAATAATAATAGTGCTTCTCTGTCAATGGCTGATGCATTTCTGCACATGCGCCTCCATCGTCTCACCCGTGAGGGGAGTACGAAGAATTGACGATAGGCTCTAATGACACCCCCGCAAGGGCAGTTCCAACACTTCCAGACGGACCGGTATGTTCAATGAAAATACTGGTCCAGACGGACCGGTATGTTCAATGAAAATACTGGTGGCACCGACGGGAATCGAACTGGCGACAGGGCCCAGATGGTAGAACTTGACCACTGGGCTATCACGGTGTCAATAATAATAATAATAATAATAATAATAATAATAATAATAATAATAGTGCTTCTCTGTCAATGGCTGATGCATTTCTGCACATGCGCCTCCATCGTCTCACCCGTGAGGGGAGTACGAAGAATTGACGATAAGCTCTAATGACACCCCCGCAAGGGCAGTTCCAACACTTCCAGACGGGCCGGTATGTTCAATGAAAATACTGGTCCAAATAATAATAATAATAATAATAATAATAATAATAATAATAGGCTTCCTCAGACTATAGCATCAGATCCAGATCCTGGACATGTGCCTCCATTGGGTCACCGGGGTCAGTCGATCCCAACGCATTGTCAGAACACCAAACAGACATAGCAGCAACAGCAACAGCAGGGGCAGATGGGGGCTGTGAAGTGCATGAAGAGCTAGATGCGAGGGTGTTAGCTGAAGAGAAGAACTCGGAGACACTACGCTGCGCTCCCGAACCCCTCTCTCTAGCCAGGACGTCCATACTGCGCGGACGGCCGCGCCGCGCAACATCAACGTCACTTGGGGCAGAGGGTGGGACAGAAGCTGATGGAACCTCAGTGAGGTCAATCACCTCCTCGCCCCCATCCTCCACCCCAAGCTCCTCCCTTTTACCCTCCCTAGCAGACCAACACTCAGACACATATGATCCAAACAACACATCCAACTTTGGAGGGGGACGCAACGCTGTAACCCCTAACAACGCAGCAAGCCTAAAGTTACTGCGGAAGCGCGACTTCCCCTGAAAAAACTTACAAAACAATCGTGATTGATCCACAGGCGACATATCATCCCAACCCTGCCGCACAGAGCCCTCCCGCTCCCGCCCAAGCAACACATCCTCCACCACAACCTCACCACCTACGACCTCACCACCCTCCTCGCTCCCTCCATCCCCCTCAGCAGCCCCCACAGCCATGCCACCGAGCCTCTGCATACTCAGCAACAGCTGCTTACGTCTCCCCTCATGCATGGGGCAAACCCATAAGAAGTGCGCAAGGGACTCATTGACATCATCATGACAACAGAAGCAGCGAGGGGACATGCCACTGACCAACTTGCTGCGGTACAACCGAAGGCGGTTGTTGCAGCTGAGCAACCTTCTCCGAAGCAGATTATAATGCGCATCATCAAGGGCTACCCATCTTGGGAACTCCTTAGTTCCAAAGACTTGTCTTAGGATGACTCGCAGGCCATCAGTAAGATCGCTGCCTGCCTCTCGCTTGTCCCACATCAGTTGCTGCACCATCTTGACGTCCTGCTGAAGGGCCCACTTGTCCACAGTCGAACACCAACCCTCGAGGTCCTTCTCTGAGCTATTTAGGAGCTCCTGAAGCCCTTGTTGTAGATCCATTGAGTCCCTGATAGCGCCTTCGGCCTCCGCAGTCCAGTCGGATTTGACTTGAGATGCGATGACAGGAAATCGCTTCTCCGGTAGAACACGCAGCCGTCCATAGAACTTCAGTTGCGCCGCCCGCCGCAAACGCTCCGCACTCAAAGAGCGCGCCAGAAAGAGTGTAATCCACTTGCTTGTCTTAGGGCTGATGCCGAGAATCATCCTCATGGGGCTCAGCATTGCTGCCTCCAGCTTGGTGAGCTGCGATACGGGGGCACGCCAGACATCGAAGGCGTACTTCAGCTTGGCCCCCACAAGTTGATTCCAGCACATGAGACGATACCTAGCTTGTATCTCACCTGCACACCACAAAGAGTACCAACCTGCGGTGGCGACTTCAGTGACACGCGTAGCCCGCAGGGCCTGCTCCTTCCACTTCAGGTCGTCGGTGATAACCACTCCCAGGTACTTGTACTGACTGGTGACACAAAGCTTCTGGCCGCGAAACCACACCACGGGCTCACCTCGCTCCCTGATACTTGGTCGTTTCGCCTTGCTCGACGTGTAAATGGGCATGATTTCCGTCTTGCCGGGCTTCAAGTTGACTTCCAGCCGGTAATCTTCCGCGAACTTGGCCACAACATTGACCATCTTCTGGAGCTCGGTGCGACTGTGAGCGATGAGGGCCACGTCGTCCGCGTATAGAAGTGCCTTGATGTCGTTCAGCCGCTTCACATCCGTGATCTTGAGGGCACTCGCCAGCCGATCACACAGCTCATCCATAAAGACGTTGAAGAGTGTAGGAGAGAGAGGGGACCCCTGTTGGACGCCTACACCCTCCAGTACTTCGGGGGTGAGTGCTCCATCAACTAGCACTTGCGACGAAGTCTGCTCGTAGCACCTGCGTAGCGTGCGCCAGAACTTGCCCCTTACACCCAGCTTCCAGAGCCTCTCAAATAGGCCATCTCTCCAAACAGACGGGAAAGCCTTGCGTAGATCGACGAACAGGACATACGACTCCCGCTTCTGCTGCTGACGCCCCTTCAACCTCTGCCAAAGGGTAAAGACCTGATCCGTAGTGCGACGCCCCGGGCGGAAGCCTCCCTGCTCTGGACGTAGCTTATCCGGGCCATCCACGAAGAGCGTTAGACGAGTAGCTAATAAGGACAGATACAGCTTACCAAGGCAACTAATAATCGAGATATCCCTCCAGTTGTCAGGATCCGTAGGATCCCCACCCTTGGGGATATTGACGATGATTCCCTTGCCCCAAGCTTTTGGAGTCCTCTCGGCTTCTCGAATCCAGTTGAAGTACTGCGTTAAGTAGCCATTGATGTAGGCGCCGCCATACTTGAGCATCTCGTTCTTCACTTTGTCCTCGCCACAAGCTTTCTGGTTATTCAGGGCACGTTGCCTTGCAAGGACCTCCTCTTGCGTGAACGGCTTGTCCAGCTCTTCGCAAGTGTCTTCACCTACTTCGTGCTCCTTCATAGCCCGGGCCACCTCATCTCTGAAGCGATCGTTCCAGTGGAACTGCCGCTTAGCTTCGGCTTCCTCCCCCTCCAACGAGCCTGCTTCTGCACAGCACTCCACCACAACAGCCGCACTTGCCGGATTTTCCCGTGGCTTCACCGAATTTTTCCGAAATTCCTCCCACCGAGCGACCTTTTCCGGCAGCGTACACGCCAGTGAGCCATCCTCCCTTTGCACCGGCGCGGAGACCTTCGTTCTGCGTGCCCCGCCAAGCCGCTTCGCGAGTAGCCAAAAGCGCTTTGAGGATTGCTCGCGTTGACATTTGACCGCTTCTTCCTGCACTTGCTTGAAGGAGGCGGACTTCTTGGCCCGAGTTGCCTTCCGAATTTCCTTGCGGAGCCGTAGCCAATTCAGACGGGCTTCCGCATTCGATTCATCCCTCCTGTATGCTGCGTAGGCCTCCCGGCGCTGCTGAATGAGCTCCTTTAGCTCCCCGTCGAACCAATTGTTGGTGAAACGGGGTCGTATACATCTGGAGCCAAGGACCCGGTGCGCCGCCATTCGGAAGGACTGCGCCACTCGCTCGGTGACGTCATCTACCACCCGTTGGCTGTCGGCACCACCCGATAGGTCAAGCTCAGGCAGCTGATGCACTCCAAGCTTCTGTAGGCAATGCTGGAATACGTCATCGAACTTGTCGCGTAGATAATCCAGCGCTTGCTTCGCAGCGTGATCATTACCCGAGACACCAGCACCAATAAGCTTATCAACACGAAAGGACCTGGAAGGTTTCGCAGCTCGCTTTGGCCGGCGCTGGCCGCTCCACGTCAGTTCGGCCCATACTGCCTTGTGGTCCGTATCAAGATCATCTTCGCATACTCCGAACTTTGCTCCAGATGCCAAGCCAGGCGACGCGCAGATGTAATCGAGGAGGTGCTTGCCTGTGCCCATGCCGCGCTGCTCACGCCGGGACCACCAGTAGGACCCTTCCACTGGGCACGAGAAGCCGCTCAGATTTCGCAGGCCCGTAGCGACGAGGACAGCCGCGAGTCTCTTGCCGTTCTCCGAACGTACCGGTGCTCCCTTATCATCGACCTCCCCGTGCTGACCGACGATGCCCTCCTCTTTTCGGCTGCATGCCGGCCCGAGCTTCGCGTTGGCATCCGCCACCGTGACCACAAGACCTTTGGCTCCAAAAAAAGCTATAGCTGCCTGCCAGGCCGCATACGCCTCTGACGACTCTTCTTCCTGCGTTTCCTGGGGAAAGTAGCCGTTGCCCACATAGATATCCTGAGCGCCGGTAACACCCGAGGCGATACGCAGCCACACTTGCTGCCGGTAGTCGACGGGGGCTGACACCAGGTTGCAATACGGACCAAGGAAGTTAGCCACCGCGAATAGAACCCCACCCTTGCAGCGATTTCTCTCGCTGACCTCCGCAGGTTTTCCAAAAATCCGGAATCCATCCAGGCTGCATTTGGAAAGTTGCTTCTTGCCCATGCGGTGCTCCTGAGCCCCGATGACTAGCCAGCCCTCGTGCTTGTAGAATGTTGCCCATTCCGCCGTGCCTACGTTGTCGTATCCCGTTTTACCCTACCAGTTGTGACTCGCGACGAGTAGCTTGAAGCCGGTATCGAACTGCTTGGAGCGGTGCTTCTTGGCTCGTTTCCGGACCCGACGGCCGCGCTTGGCTTCCGCCCTCGTGCTGCCCCCCTCTGCAGGTGCTTGCGCAGGTTGGTCCCCCACTGCACTGGCCGCCGAATGCAGGGGCACCACATGCACATCAGCACACTCAGACACACACTTAGGTGCATCGGCAGCCAATTCCGAAGGCACCACCTGCACATCATCGACACATTCTTCATGCAGAGGCAAGACGCGATATCCCGTCGCAGCTTCCTCCTTCCGGACCGCCGCTTCGCCACGCAGATGGATGCGAATAAGCCTTCGGACACGTTCCCTGTCCCTGAACCTGCGCCCAAGGGCCACATTGACCCCTCTGCCGAAGAACTTGAGATGTTTGAGTTGCTGCAACGCCGTCTGCCTGCTGTCATCGTCCTCGTAGACCAGCTCCAGGTGACGAGACATTCGCTGGCCTTGCCACTCCATTACCGGGACCACCAGACCAAGACCGCTCATTTTGGAGGCGATCTCCTGTAGATTGGCGCGTTCTGAGAGCCCCCAGACAATCAGATTACGCCCGTCCTTGTCGTACCGATCTACCCGCCGGTACCGTCGAGGCGGCGGTGCCATCTGCCATATAGCGCCGCTCGCCTTATGTTGAAGCGCCGACCCGTGTGCCAGGTTTGGGGAGGAAGGATGAGGCGCAGCTAAGATAGCCTCTCCACGTGGTTCAGGAATTCCGTCATATACGCGAGCCCTCATCCTCCCATCCTGGGACATCGGGCCAGAGCCCGTCGAAGAGGCATTCCCACGGGGATTGTCCAGGTCTTCGGCGATTCTACCTTGTCCCATAAGTGCCACAGTGGTAGCTCCGTGCTTCGCGTATTTGTAATCCATTGAGAGTAGTAGACGGCCAATGTCGCTGGCCATCACCGCCGCGCCTCTTTACGCCGAGGAAAGCGCCCGTCCATGCAAATAGCATCGGCGGTATCTGCAACACACACTACACGCATTTCCGCCGGTGTCACTGGACGCAGCCGCGTCGCTTCGTGCCCTTCGGCGCCCGCCAGCACCCCCAGCGTCGCCAGAACCTGCCTCACGCACTACACACACTCTCCATCGCATCGCCAACGCCTCTACTCTCATGCCTTATGGACTTTCAGCTGCTCCTAACAATACACATCATGAGGTACGGGTGTCCCCGAGTGGAGCCAGATCGGACGGCGTGCCGCTGAAACTCCTTCCCCCACGTGGGTATAGAAGGCGCGAACCTAGCGGTACCTATAGGGTCTTACAGACAAGTATAGTAATCCCAGCCGAAGCTGCTCAGTTAGAAATGCAACGGTGGAGGGTGTGAATGCATGGGGCAAGGCACGGCAACGCAGCAAGGCACTGGCAAGGCATTGGGACCGACTGAAGCCCCTCTCCAACGTGCGCTCATCATGTGTTCCAGTTAGGCAACCCCGAAGAAGCGAAGATAGGGAGGAGACAAAACCCAGATAGGATGAAGATAGGATTAACATGAAGCCGAAATGGAGCCAAGTTGGAACAGGTCAACTCAGCCCCATCTCGGCTCAATGTGAATCCTATCTTTAACCCATCTCGGTACTGTTTTCCTCCGAATGCTCACCTCAAAAAGATCACCAAACCGGAACTGGAAGCCCCCAGGCATTTACTCGGCAGGAAATTCGGCGAAAATGGGCTAACCAGGAAACCAGACCCAAACCAACAGCCAAGAAAAACGAGCCAACCAACAATCCAACAGACAACCCCACAACCTGCCTGGCCGAACCCCTACCGAGTAAATGCCCAGTTGAGAGTTGCGCATATCCCGGTGACCGCCCTCCCCAAGCGGTCACCTTCGTGGGGAGAGGCCCAACCACCTCCTCTTCCCATGAAGTGCCATCTTGTGCACCCCTCCAGAATAATAATAATAATAATAATAATAATAATAATAATAATAATAATAATAGACTTATCAGTCAATTGGCCTTTGATCCTGTCGGACATGTGCCTCCATTGGTAGCACGGGACCGTTCGGTGACGCGGCTCCGCTCCAAAGACTCGACTGGCAGTGCAATGTGCAAATGAGCGTGCTGTGCATGTGCAAGTGGGTGCAAGGAGTGAGAGGAGTTATCTGCCGAGAAGAAGTCCGCGACGCTGCGCTGACCTCCACCTACAACAGATCTAGCCAGACATTCTACCTGACTAGGCCTTCCCCTCCTTCTACCCACCTCCTGAACGACCGTGAGGTCGATCACCTCCTCCTCCTCCTCCGCCCCCTCTGCCTCCCTGGTCTGCGCCTCCAACTCCTCCCACTCCTTCCAGATGGTGGCAACAAACCTTCCTAACTCCTCCTCCACCTCTTCTGGACAGGGATAAACAAAACGCCGAGCATCGCCGCCATCTTTTCATCCTCCCCCTTCAGCCATTCCTCTTTGAAGAGCCTCATCTCCTCCTCTGCCTCCCGCAGTTCCCTGTGATAAAGCCCTCCTCGATTCAGCACGAGGGGCTGCCGGGCTTGCGCCTCATCGATAAAATTAAACAGTGCCTCACGAGAGCTCGCAAACGTTGGGCAATGCAGCAGGAAGTGACGTAACGACTCGTTAACCTCAGTGCCACACAAGGCGAAACAGCTTGAGCAGTCCGGCGAGCATGAGCCAAATTTGGATCGGTAGAGGCGAAGGCGATTGTTGCAGCTCAACAATCGCCTTCTGATAAGGTTGTGACTTCCCCCCTCCAGCGCCCGCCAACGTGGGAAAGCAGAGCGGGAAGACATCTGGCTAAGCAGCACCCTAAGCCCATCAGAGGGCTTAGCCTGCCGCTCCCAGCCAGCTACTTCCTGCCGGACAGACCATTGCTTTACCACCTCGTTCCAGTTCGCCAGAGCGGCCCGCCAGTCCTTATCATCTACCGTGCCATCTTCGTTCACGACCCGCTTGAGCGCATCCAAGCCCTCCCGCAGCCTGTGATCTGCTAAGATCAGATTTTCCGTATCTTCCTTCCATTTGCACCGACCCGTGTTGTAAAGCCTGCGTGTTAGCGCTGTGTTGCCCAGTAACTCGATGCGCCCTAGGAACCTAAGCCGGGCCGCCTTGGCAAGGATGCTAAAACTCGGCGTGCGGCCTAAACCCCTGGTGATGCAGCCGCTTGTGCGCGTACCAACACCCAAGATGACCCGCAGGGGCGCTACCAACGCGCCCTCCAGCTTACTCAGCTTGTTGGCGCCCGGCAGATCCCAAAAAGCCGATGCGTAAAGCAACTTTGCGCCAACCATTTGCTGCCAATTCATCAGCCGAAGACGCGCTGGAACTTCATGGGCAATCCAGAGGGGTAGCAGGCAGCCGTTCCCGCTACAGTGATTTCCGCCGCCCGCTTCGCTTGCGGTTTATCGGAGAGGGTGTCCGTGAGCAGAACTCCCAGGTATTTGTAGTGGTCGGTGACGTTGAGAACCTTGCCCCGGAACCTCACGCATGGGGGCGACTTTTTTGACTTGGCGTGCCCGTATATCGGCATGACTTCCGTCTTGCCCGGTTTCAGGTTGATTTCAAGCCGATAGTCCTCCACGAATGTCGCCACGACATTTACAATCTGTTGAAGCTCCGTGACACTATGCGCAATTACCGCAACGTCGTCGGCGTAAAGCAGGGTCCGTATGTCTTCGATGCGGTTGAGGTCCTCGATCTCCAACTCTTTCGCAATTCGGACCGTTAGCTCATCCATGAAGACGTTGAACAGCGACGGTGACAACGGCGACCCTTGCTGAACTCCCATCTCTTCCAGCACTTCACCAGTGAGTTCGCCATCGACTAGCACTCGCGATGACGTTCTTCGGTAAAAACGCCGCAGAATGCGATAGAACTTGCCCTGTACCCCCATCTGGGTTAGCCTCTGAAACAACCCGGCCCGCCAAACCGTAGGGAATGCCTTTCTCAGATCCACGAACAAAACGAAAGAACGGAGGCCAGCTTGTTGTCTAAGGCGCAGACGCTCCTTAAGGACAAAAATCTGGTCCCCCGTACTACGTTTTGGCCGGAACCCACCCTGCTCTGGGCGAAGCCTGCCCGGCTGATCGATGAAAGCCGTAAGCCTCGCCGCCATAAGGGACAGATACATCTTACCCAGACAGCTCAGAATCGCGATGTCTCTCCAATTTTCCGGATCGGTTGGGTCGCCTCCTTTTGGGATGTTGACGATAATCGCTTTGCCCCAGTCGCTGGGGGTGTATTCGCACGATTTCAACCAGTTGAAGAAGCGCACCAGAAAGCTCACAATCCGCGTGCCTCCGTACTTGAGCATCTCGTTCTTGATCTTATCCGGTGAGCACGCTTTGTGATTCTGGAGATTTCCCTGGCAGAGCTCCACTTCCTTCTCGGTGTAATCATAGTCCAGCGGGCCCGTCTCAGTCCGGATCTCCTCGGCTTGCGCCATGGCCTCGAATTGGTCGCGCAGGTTGTCGTTATACTGGAAGGTTTCGCAGGCCTTCCGCTCGGCTCAATCCGCGCTGCTTCCTCATCAGAACCGACTTCCTCTACACATGCATCCTCCAAAAACTGGTTTTCTTTGGGGACCACCATACGTCGGCGGTATTCTTCCCATTCTTGTAGTTTTTCCCGGAGTGTGCATGCCAGAGTGCCATCGGGCTTCCGAACAGGAGCAGAAGCGTTCGACCGCCGAACCCCGCCCAAACGCTTTGACAGCTTCCAGTACGTGGCCATGGTAGCGCTCCTGAAGTTGGCAGCGGTGTCATTCTGGACCCGCTTCCACGCTTGCTCCTTCTTCTCCTTGCATAACCTTCTGACCGCCTTCCTCGCTTCTTTATATCTTTGCCAGCCTCTCGGTTGGCCTCATTCCTTCGCCAGAGGCCGTATGCCTCTCTCCGTCGCGCAATCGCTTCCCTAAGACTCTCATCAAAACCATGCATTAGTAAACCCTGGCCTAATCACCCGAACTCCCAAGACCTTCACGCTGCGCCGTGAAAGCTCGGACCACTAAGCTAGCGACCCTATCTACCTCTGCTGAAGCTCATCCGGGTCCTCCACTGCTGATAGATCTGGGAGGCCATCTGGCAAACAGCCCCGATATACCAGCTGCAAAGGTCTCGTCGTACTTCAACCTAAGCTTAGACAGCTCACTCTCCTTACCCTCAACTACCCTGCCTATCAAGCGCTCTGCCTTGAATGCTTTGTACCTCTTTACCTGCTTTTTGGGGGGTGGCTGTCCCCCCCAGACCAGTTCCGCCCACACAGCTTTGTGTCGGTATCAAGGTCTACCTCGTCGACGCCGAAGCTTGCCTCCTCCGCCAGCTCGGAAGAGACGCAGATGTAATCCAGATGCCTTCGTCCACCTACATTTTCCTGCCTAGACCACCAATATTTGTCCCCCCGTGGTTGCGAAAACCCACTGAGATTGCGCAACCCCGTGGCAACAAGATCGCAGCACAGCAACTCACCATTCTCACTCCTAACCCTCTACCCCTCCATCTATCTCGCCAAAGAGGCCCACCACTCCCTCCTCCCGCGCTATTCTGGCGGGCCCCAGCTTAGCATTAGCATCACCAACCGTAACCACATGACCTTTGGTGGCGAAGTAGGAGACGGCCGCCTGCCACGCCTCATAGCTGCAATAGATTCCTCTCGTGATTTTCTTGGGGGAAGTAGCCGTTGCCGACGAACACATCCGACGCCGTCGCGCTCCCAGACGACAGCCTCACCCACAATTGCTGTGGTGTGAACAGGCGCCTGTACAATGGTAGCGCACGGTGCCAGATAGTTGGCCACCAAACGTCAAGACTCCCCAAGAGACGCGAGCCCGCACCAGTTGCAGCCGCTTTGCCGAGGACTGCGAAGCCGTCGACTTGGAGCTTCTCCACCTTCTGCGACGATAGGTTGTGCTCCTGGACTCCGACGATCACCCAGCCTCGCTCCTTGTAGTGCTCCGGCCATTCCCCAAAGCCTGGGCTATCCGCACCCACTTTGCCTTGCCAATTATGTGAGCCACCCTCAGTGGGAAGCCTTTCACAAATTGGAAGAACGAAAGCTGATGCCGATGCCTGCGCTTCGGTTGAACCCGCCTGGAGCCCTCCGCCACCCTCACGGCCCATCCTGCACCCTCCGCCCCAGCTCCTCCAGCTCCCGCATCCCGCCCCACTCCGCCAAGGGAGATTCACCGCTTGAGGCTTCGCCCTGGGGCTCGTCGACTTCCACGTCGAGCACCCAGTAGCCAAACCCTGCTTGCGAAGCTCCCTCTGCATCTCTACATACTGGGCACCCCCCCGTGCAGCCCGCTGCTTCTCTCTTTCCCGGAAAGTCCTACCCGTCGCAACGTGAACCTTTCCCGTGAAGAACTTACGCTCCCGCAGCAGCCGCACCATCTTCTCCGCCTCCTCACAAGACGCACATTTAATCCGCAAATGCCGCCCACTACCTCTGCCCGCGAATTCCACCTCGACTTCCCCGAGACCGAGAATTCGGAGCTCTCGCGCCATGACCACTGTCTGAGAGACATGCGATAGCCCCCATACTATGCAACATCTCTTATCCAGCTCATTTCGTACCTTCCTCCGCCACCTCCTCGGTGGCGGTACCGCTTGCCACACGCCGTGACCAGACCTTTCCGGACGTGACTTCTCTTCCGAGGTTGGGGAGGGTGATCGAGATGCAGCAGGATTGCTGGCTCTACGTGATTCAGGTTGCCCGTCAGGTACGCGAGCACTCGGACCACCCCACCCCGGCCGAGTAGCCATCGCCACCCGCAGGCGCACTCCCACGGGGAACGTCTAAACCTGAAGGATTACCGCCTTGACCCATAGGGCCAGCACTAGCGGCCGCGCTCTTCGCATAAGAACCTGACATAAGTGGTATGGACCCCGGTGCCGCATTGATCGAGTTGTAAACTCGATAAATGAGGACCCAGGTGGGGTTATTTAAAGCTCAACCTTAAAAAGCATACGTGTACGTATGTATAGGAATACACACAAACACTCACCTGCATCCGTAACCAGCACGAGGCAGACCCGCTGTGCATCATCGAGGTAGGTGTCGTGGCAAACCACCCTGCGTCCGATAAACGCTGCAAGTGAGTCATCTACCGAGAGCACAGAGTGACAGGCCCGTGCACGTGTACCCACCACCCCATAACCCTCCGCCAGAGCAACCCCATGGCATCCGCAGGATGAGCACGAAGAGTGCTGAGAGAGAGGGTGAGCCAGGAGCCCCGCTCCGGTCCGTCGTTACTTTGGTCATTTAGTCGTTTCAAGGCTTGTGGTAAGGTGTAGGGCCTCTCGCCTTCGTACAAACTCCGACCGACAGTAGTTTGGTTGACCATCCTTCGCGGTGACCCTCTGAACACAACCCCCTCCCCAGTTGCCCACCCCTTGTGATTCCAGAGGCCACCCC
>WBZZ01004634.1:0-52500 GCA_019918135.1 Paulinella micropora
ATAATTTAAAATAATTAAAATAATATAGGACTTGTCTAATATATACTAAGATGTGGAGCGAAGATGACAGAAATTTGTTAGCAGTTAAGAGTTGCTACTACAGAAAATAAAATTTATGATGTTGTGTCCAACTTCTACGATAGTGAGTTGAAACCAAGTATCGCCTTTCATAATGCCATTATATCGCTATTTAGCACACCAACGTGATGAAGAGGCACTTGAGGCACTAAAAGCCATATATCCCAAATATGCTATTGTGTATCCAAATTTGAACAGCAGAAGACAACGACTTTCTGAAGTAAGAAAAAAAGCAATAGAACCTTATCAAAGTGAAAAGGTATATGAAATGAGCAAACTGGACAAGTATTTTAATCTGAATGAAGACGAGCGGATTGATATTCGTAGAAGGATATAAAGAAAGATGTCAAAGCAAAAAATGAACAAAAAATACAGATTGATGTTCGTGATGTAATGGCTAAAATGAACGATATGATATTAAGTAATGACCCTTATCTTAAACTACTTGCTTTGATGATAGCAATTGGAGCGAGGCCGTGAAATATTTGATAAAAACACATATGAGTTGATACCAGATAAACCAAGTTGGTTGAGGGTAAATAATTTAGCAAAAAAGAGAGAAGGACAAGAAAAAAATTGGACGGAGAGGCCTGTCGTCCTTTTTACTCCTGAATTCGTAATTGAACAAGTAAATTCAATAAGGAATCACTTCAAAAAGAAAAAAGCAGTTATCATCAACAAAGAGGGTGTGCTTGATAAGCAAAAGAATAATGAACTAAATAAAAGAATTATCAAAATCTTTCCTTGGCTTTCGGAATACACACAGAAAAGTAGTATGTTGCGGAAACTTTATGCTAGTTTGTCGTATAGTAATTTTGCCAATCCGAAAATAGAGAATTTTAATACATGGGTTTCTAATGTTCTTGGTCATGTTGATATGTTGACTTCATTTAGTTATTCATGGGTTAATGTGGCCGACCCTGAAGAAATTAAGGCAGAAGGAATTCAAACAGAATTAGAGGAATTAAGAAGAAAGATAGATTTATGTTTGAATTTAAATAATATTAATGAAACTGAAAGAGAAAACGGAGAAGAAACAGAAAGCAAATATCAACCACTAGGAAAAAAAGCAAGCAGAGAGGATAAGTATAAATTGCTCGAACAGATTTACAACGACCACGGGGGAATAATAACAAATATTAAACTAAGACAATTAAGCAAGATTGGAGCCGTTATTGTTAATAAGTTTATGAAAGAGAAGAAAGAAGTGCCACAAGAAGAAACCGCGACAGAGGAAGTAAAAGCACCGTTACGGAGAAGCACAAGAAATAAACAAAAAGTTCAAAAAGATTAATACTTAACAACGATTAAAGGCGGTTCACCATATCTTGCTCTAATATTAGACTCTCGTCTGTAGCAATTAATGGAACAGATTGTGAAAAACTGAACACCATCTACATTATCAATATCAACTGCTATAATAGGAGGATGTGATTGGAATGTGCGAGACAAACCGCATATATTGCAAAATTCTTTTCTATAATTCTGTTGGGACATTTCTGAATAAACAAATGTTCTTATGTGTCCAACTATATCACTTGGCAAATCATGTATTATTATTGGCATATTTTATATAATATAAAATATAAAATGAACCTTTTGGTCAAAGCACGAATACACCATCTTCATCAACTACATCATCATCTTCTTCTTTATCTATTTATAGTATTAAAGATGCTTTACCAACAACCGCCTTCGGAGAATTGAGAACGGCCACTTTGTCGCCAGTATTACAAAATGTATTTACATATGGTATAAATACGCGATTCTTTGACAAAACGGAGACTAATGGCGGGGTGGTATCGTCTGCTAATTCAATGGCGGTTTTAACGACATCCGCCTTAGGTAATTCAACGGCACAGATTACGACTATTGAACGAGCCAAATATAGAAGTGGCATGGGCTTAGTTGCTAGATTTTCCGCATTGTTTCCGTCATCTATCGCCGCAGATAGTTTCAATTGCGATATTGGCATAGGCACATCAGCAGACAATTTATGTTTTAGACAATCAAGTTTGGGAATGTCTGTTGTAAGAACGGCGGGAGGCGTAGAAAATGTGGTCAGTCAATATGCGTGGAATGTTGATAAATGTAATAATACTGGAAACTTCCCTACGATTGATTTTACTAAATTGAATGTGTTTGAAATAGTTGTTCAATATCTGGGTAGCGGTCAAATTACATTCAAAATTGAAAACCCGCGAACTGGACGAATGGAAGTAATTCATTCAATTAAATACGCGAGCACTGCTACTGCTCCATCATTGGATCAAGCGGCGTTTGCTATTTATGCGAAGGCATATTCGTCAAGTCTTGGATCCGTTGTAATGAAAACTGCTAGCATGTTTTTGGCAGTTGAAGGGAATATTGATCGGACTATTGCTATAACTAACTCGTATGATAATGTTAAAACTATAGGAGCAACTGAAAATGCTATATTTACTATTAGAAATCGTGCCACATTCAACAGCAAAACGAATTACAACATAATCTACTTTGAGAATTTGTGTATCAGCAATTCAGATACTAAAACATGTATCGCGAGAATTATTCTTAATACCACATTAGGAGGAACACCTTCTTATTCAAATTACGATACTGCAACATCGTTAGCAGAAGTTGATACGGCAGGAACTACAAGAACGGGCGGAAGTGTGATATTTACATATGTATTATCTGGTGGTTCATCAATATACATTGATTTGTCTCAATACAATATCAAGATAGGACCAAGTAAGAAATTTACCATATCCGCACAAAATACAAGCGGTGGAACGGCAAGTATTTATGTTTCATTAAACTGGATTGAAGACCAGATTTAAACACAAAAAAAATACTTTTATTTATGCTTATTTATCAATTTTTTTTTCTATCTCTATTGACATTTTTTTATATATTCAAAGTCCTTATCCTTGATTAATTCTTCGGTTAGTTGTGCGTGATTTGTCTTCAAATATTTGTAAAACTGGTCAATATTGACACCGCAGGGATTTGTTCTTTATGTTGTCGTCTTCGTCGTGAGTTAATATTTTGTATCAATGTAAATAGTATATCTAAATTTTGTATAAAAGTCATTATATCTTATAGTTTTTCTTTTTTTATTACGCATGATACGCCTTGAGAAGAATACTAACCTCAAAGTTCAAAGGAACCTCCAAAACTTCACCGCCAGCATTTCTAATAACGATATCAATAGATCTTAAACTTTTTGTTGTATTAAATGGCACATAATCGGCAACATCGTTTGACGATTCAAAGTAGCACTGGATTCCATAGGGTTTATCTAAATTACATTTACCAACGACAGAGAAATTACCATTTGCTTCAACTAAACCAGACTGATTCAAAGCACGACTATGAACATAAACTGCTGTTTCACCGATTAGATTGACTATAGACTGCATTGTGCTACTCGCCGCGGCCGAGATATCGGCAGTCAGTCCTATCTTGTCTCTAATCGTGCTATTATCGTAATCAAAAGCATACGTATCACCAGTGAAAGCGAAATTCAATTTAACGGAGTTCAAAGTTATAACTACGGAGTCGGGGGCAATTGCTGAATTAACCGCAGTTTGAAGAGCGGTAATAAATGTATCAATGGTGTATTGATTTTCTGTTACGATTGCCGTTTTTGTAGCAGATCCCATTGTTTTAATCAATGTGAGAGTGTTGGCATAACTCGGTATGTTTGGGAAAACATTTGGGATAGAGATACTCTTTACGACATAAGCACTGATTATATCAATATTACGACCAGTTGCTGGGAGATCAACGACGAAACGGCCATTGTGAGTAGAAGCGGATTTTGATTCTGTTTTATCACTTGAGGAGACACGAAGGAGGAAATTTTTGCGGGTTCTCTTTTCGTCTTCAAGATTGCTTATTGTAAAGAACATTGCTATATATTATAAAATATATTATTCTAATTAAATTAAAATCCCATCAAACATAAACCTATTGGAAGTGCCTCCATGTTTCCTTTGTGAGTTTTGGTTTTTCTATGTTTAGAAATACTATCATTTCTTGAAAAATCACCACATTCACATTGCACTCTAACAGACCCTCTTTCTCGTGCTTGTTGGTTTAGATGTTCTTTGTTTTTTTCACGATATAATCTATCAGTTTCTGCTTTTTTTGCTTTATTATTGGTTCTATATTCTTTTAGCGATTTGTTGAAAGTATTCAATGTGCTTCTCACGATATTCTTTTTTCTTTTAGGCCAGATGTTCTTTGTTTCGTTCGTTATACTTTTGTTTGTGTTATTTTACATATTCAGCATTGTCTTTGTGCCATTCATTCACACTCCGACCTGCGACATATTTATTTACACACTTGTTTCCCCTTATACATTCGCCTTCCCTTTTATTAAGTTGGGCGAGTTTTTCGCACGGGTAGTATTCCAAAAGTTCAATATAGGCATCGCCATGTTTGATTATTTCAAAACTGGAGTAATATTTATGTTTCTTTTCGTCTTTTTTCCAGAGTTCATAAGTGTAGCGATGGTTTGACATACGAACGGACAATTCTCTCGTGGTGCTTCCTATGTAAATTTCATCAGTTTGATGAGACCTAATCGCATAGATTTTACCTTTCTTACAATCTCCAAGCCGTGGCATATTGTATTATGTTTTATTATATTGTATATTGCGATATGTTTATATGGTTATTTTAATCCTTTTTGTTTAAACTACACATACTAAGAGAGATTTTGAATAAATAAGGGCTACTGCTTAACAACACATCTACTGGGATAGATAGAAGCAACTTTGACATATTTCAACCAAGCAGTGATGGCACGATCCGCATCATAATTGGCCGCATAACGAAGAGTGACTTCCGCAGTTCGTGAGTTATTAACCGCAAGACCAGATGCTCCAATGTGTGGCGATTGATTGAGTGTCTGGATAATGGTAGCAAATCCTGAGTTAGATGTAAGTCCTGTTTTATCTGAAGTAGAATAATACTTGCGAAAGTTTTCAAGAGAAACAGATGAAGACATGTAAGCATCGCGAATGCCCATAGTCGCTTGAAGATTGTTAATATACAATTCGGCACATCCTCGTTGAACGGCGGCCAGAGTATCGGTGCTTCCTCCAAGTTCCATCTTTTGTTGTGGAGCATACCAATCACCAATACGACACTGATACTGCTTATAATTCATTTGAGCAGTTCCAAGGTTATCAATACCAGCATTGTCAGCGAGCACATTTTGAGTTACGATATACAAGCACTGAGCGCGAGCAACGGCCTTATTCACTTGAAGATTGAAATCATCGGAAGTGCCCGGATTAGCCTTTTGATTGTAATATGTTTCATAAGTGTATGGAAGCCCATCCTTGCTTCCCATCTGTTCCATAATATTTCTCTGGACGGCGGGAGCAAGAGAGAATGTCTCCAACATTACAACTGGATTTTAATTTTGATACGGTGTAAGTCAAAGCAGAACCATCAAACCCAGTAGAAACCTTACCATCAGTGCTTCCGATAATGGCAAATGCTTCCTGAGGTGGTGCAAATGTCAAACGAAGCCTCATACCACTAATGAGAGAGGGAGGAATGAGAGTTTCTTCATTAAACACCCCCGAAAAGTAATGGAGAGGAATACAAACTTTTAAGTATTGACCAGTGCCAACGACTGTAGGAGTATTAATAGCAAAATCAGTAACCGAAGTATCGGTAATATTAGCATTAACGTCAAGACTTTCTCTCTGTCCCGCCATCTGTGCCTGTCGGCGATAATCAAAAGGATAATGCCACGGGAGAGTATTTCGCACCAGTTTATTCAAATCTTCAATTCGTTCAAGTTCGCTACCATCCTTGCTTTCCGACAAAAATCTTTCAAAAATAGCAGTCGCGGGAGTGTTTTGAAAACCAATCGCGCAGTTATTCCCTGCGGTCGTAACCAACCCGTCGGCCTTGACATCAAATGTTAAATAGCAATTCTTTCCATAAACAAAATCAGTGCTTGCCTGTAATGTAAAAATCATTTCAGTCCCAGACGAACTGGTGTAAGTCTGCTGGTCAGAGAAGTTCTTCTTAAAGATACTTCCCTGTTCAGTGAGTGCTAGATTTGCTGGCAACTCATATCTGAGGTTGTTGAGAGTCATCAACTCCTCAGTATTTTTAGAATCCTTTCCTTCCATTTTTTGTTGTTGTGGTTGTAGGATAGTAAAATTCGCAATGTTCCTATAATAAAAAAATAATAATAGAATTTAAAAATAATTAATTATTCACTTGAAACGGATTGTCTAATAATATCAACTGATTTTTGTATATTGTCAAGTCTCGCATCTTGCGGTGAAGTCAATTGAAACTCTCTTGCCTCAGCATTTTGAACCGCTTTCTTTAAATAAGCCAAACTGCTAACAGCAGTGTCCAAATCAACAACATCCGCATTTTCTTTGTTATCAGAAATGTCTGTTAATGTGTTTTGAATAGTGCTCTTCTCATGTGAGACAAGGTCGCCAAATTCGGTCAATGGTTGATTAACTAATGGGGCACCATGACTACTCCACAATTCAAACTGGTTTAGTTGAAATCCATCACTCGCGGGTCTGTTTCCTTCGTTGAGTTTATTAATAAACTCATTAGACAATCTATTGGAGGCATGTGTGTTTTTAATCATTATATAAAATAATAATTATTTTGTCAATTAGCATTAATTATTTTTTTCATAATTTGTATTCTTGTGTGTAATTCTTTCCTCTTTCATTTTCTTTAAATCCGCTATGGCTTGATTTACATAAACGTCGCTAGTTTGAGCAACTTCTTTGGTTGGTGGTGGAGTTTCCTTAGAAGCATCTTCTATTGCTTCTATTTTGCTTGCTGGTGTTGTGGTAGTTTGTTTTGGCACAGAAACAGGAGTGGGATTAACAGATTTTGGTAGGGATTGTTCAACCTTAGGAGCTGGAGACATTTCAACAGGTTTTGCGTTTGGTTCGGGAGATGAATTATTTGCTGATGCTATGTCTGGCGCCTTTCTTTTCAATGCTTCGTCTGGCACTTGGTCTGGTTGCCCGCTGGCAATAGGTTGTTCATTTTTCTTACTTACTTTGCTTACTTTTGGCTTTAATTGACACTTAATCTTACCACTCTTAATATCCTCTTCTATCTTCCTTACTGCTAAGTATTCGGGCGATCCTTTACGAATTGTTACGAATTTTCCTTGTGCATTTTGTTTATGCCAAAGTGCGATTGCCTGATGATAGCAAGTCTTATATAATTTAGTTGATTCCGTCATGTCATATATTATAGTGGAAAAAAAACATTTAATTTAATTTTACAAGTTTGTCATATCTCTATCCTTATGAAGCCGTAATATAGTAGAGAAATTCTTTCTAAACTGGGTTGTTCTATCACTAGCAGTATTGTTAATTGCTAGAAACGAATAAGGTTCTGCCGTAGCATATTTAACCATATTGTAAAATTCTTTTTTAGTGAGAAAAGGACTTTCATATTCATCTGCCAATCTGTCAAGTTCGCTCCTCCTTACTCCATTAAAAATAATCATCCCATGGCAATTAATTCTTATTCTTCGTGGGAGTTGTGTATAACTCTGAGTTGCTACCCAGACTGACACTTTAGCATGTGTTGAAGCGAAAAACAACTCAGTAAGCACTTCTGATTTGAGGAAAGTTTTACTCTGTGCGATATCATCCAATAACAATAGTATTTTTGGTGCCTTCTTAAACCCTTTAGTTTTAATCAGTTCTTTTTGTTTGGTTAATATTTCTCTCATTAATTCAGGCTTATCTTCTTTGATTATGTCTTCTTTTTTTAACTTAAGAGTGTCTTCTAAAATCGGGCACGGACTTAAGCAAAAGACAACTATTCTATCATAAAACCCTTTCAACATGTTCTTTTTGGCGAGTAGATTACAAATCATAACTGATTTGCCTCCGCCAGTGCTTGCACATATAACCATAGTCCCCATTGCTGGCAATATTCCTTCTTTTTGAATAGGAAGCAATTCAACACCATCTCTTTGTGTTTTAATTGGTTGTATTTCCAAGTCATTCTTAAATTTGGGCGGTTTTTTGCTATCTAACTCTGTTATTACTGGCCTGTCAATAGTAAATTCCTCGTGTGCTTTTTCTATGTTGGTCTTCTCCAGATTCTGCTTCAAAAGTGTTTTTCGTGGCAACTTGTTTGCTATTAATCCTTTATGTATAGATTTAGGCATGTCTCACTATTATAGGTTTTGAAAATAGTTTGGGATTGTATCTATAATTATCATATTCGGCCCCAAATGGTTGGGGTGGTGAAGCATAATTATAGAAATAAGGAGAGTAAGGACTACCAAAAGCGTAATTACTTGGAGGATTGACGAGCGGTTTAAAATCCTTTTTTTCTGGACGAGTTTGGACTTGTCGCGGGATTTCCGCAGAGAAGTTTCTAGTTAGTTTTCGTTTCATTTTTGGAAACTCTCTTGTTTCATTCATTCTGGTCTGAATGACTGCTCTATTGTATTTATTCAACATAAAGTGATTATTTGTGTTGCCATAAAGTGTGTTGTCTAGTGATTCAAAATCATTCTTGGTTGCTAGCACACGATCTCGTCTTTGTTCGTTGCCTTTAATAAGTGGCTTTGTTTGTGAAGTGCCGATACCTCCATTTTGGTCGCTTGGCATTAGAAAACGAATAAGTGCCATTAAGTCTTCTCTTTCATCGGCGGGAGATTTCCCCATAATCTTATCAACCAATTTATCAATGCTTCTCATGCTATCAACCATTTGGTCATTAGTTGTTGCATTATCTGGGTCTTCTTTTAAATCATTCTGTGGAGGTTGAACAGGTTCCTCTACGAATGCTGTTGTCTGTGGTGCTGGTATTGGTTTTGGTTCAGGTGTTGGCTGAGTTTGTGGTGGTTGAGTTTGTGGTGGCATGTTTTGTGGTGCTGGTGTTGCTTGCGGTGGATTAGTTTTTTCAACTTGACTATATTTTAACTCTAACTCTTCCAATTGCTTCATTTGGTCTTGAGTTAATTTACCCCGCATTTCTTCGTAAATTCTCTTATCCAAAATATCATCTGCATCTGCTACATCTGATATACTAGCACCTTGATTTAGTGCTTGTTTGATGGCCTCTTCCCATCCAACTTTTGGATCGTCATAATTGGAAAGTTTAATTTTCTTTCCAGTTTTCTCTTTCAACGATTTAACAAATCCCTTTAAGTGCCTCGTTTGGGCGCCTTTATCATCAAGTATGAGCAAGTTATTGCCCAGTCCAATAGTATCTGCTACTACCATGTTGTCTGAGTATGCGATCGGGACTTCAACGCTAAGATTTATATCTTTTTCTATATTTGGTGGAATATCTTTTGTGCTCTGTGTATTTATTTTTTCTATAAAATTATTAATTGTAGTTTCATTTGCTGGTGCGATAAGAGAATATCCTTTCACACCATCGGCTGTTTCTTGCGATTTAACCATTTTATTAAAAACATCAACGAGTTCCGCATATTGTTTATTAAATGTAGCAGGATTTACTACTTTATTTACTTTAAATGTTGCATCCTTGTCAAAATCGCCCACATTTTTCATGATACCAATCATGGACATTAATGTTTTATCTACATCGCCTATGAATCCGTTATACTTCGCATCTGGAGGAGTGGTTTTGATAGTTTTCCAAAACTCCATTGCATCCCAAAAAGATACTCCACCGCGTGCCCTCCCCTGTGCTTCTAAGGCCATTCTAGACATATCCGCTTTTGAAAACATTGAGTTGTAATTGTCAAAAATACTCTTGGCAACTTCGGCCGTAGCCAATCCATTACTCGTTAGATAATCACTCATATTGGTAATTCTGTCAAAGTATCGTTTGTCGGCAAAGTCTTGGACATTCTTGTCGCCTGACGCATACAATAAATCATGTTCAAAAGCAACCAAGTCCAAAGCATCTGCTCGGAGAATGTAAGGAAATTTGCCACGAGTTCTATCTTCTAATTGAAGACGGCTTTCCACTCGTGTGCCCCCGCCATTATAATTACTTCCCTCAGTATGAATTCGTTCTTCTTCCAACTTAATGAGAGCATCTGGTTGAGCAGACCATGTTCTATATATTTCTTTAAGTGCTTTTCCAAGACCGAGAACCGTCATAGTCTCTACGCCTGTTTTAAATGCGCCCCACGCATTTAAAGACATTATTCCAGTGGCTAATCTGCTCGCATATTCTCTTAATACATAATCACCTATTCTTTGCTGTCCGCTTGCGATTAAACGAGGATTAGGCGGAGGCAAACCCTGTGGCACTTCATTTCTTGCTAGTGTTAGCAAAAAGGTATTGAGAGCATCTGCTCTTCTTCTTCCAAGTAATCCAACATTCATTACACGTAGTTGTGGATTGTTGGCAATTAATCTCAATATCTGCCCCCACGCTAGCCTTCTCACACCATATCGCCCAACACCTGTAGCAAGGTTAAGTAATCTATTAAGTCTGGGACTCATAATTATCTCTTGAATACTTCTAATAATAGCATTAACAAATCTTTCTACACTTCGGGGGTCATCGCCTATTCGTGGCACAAGCATCTTGTGTTCGTCGCCTATCTGTGCTTCTATTAAAGCATCATCTGGGTGTTTTCTCTCCCACTCTTCTCGGTTTTCTTTCCATTCCTTATAATCCTGCTCCGCTTGCTTTCTATCCTCTCTTCGTATTACGCGAGTTTTGTCCGCTTTGCCTTTGTTTTTCATATACGTTAAACCCTTATCGGTTAATCGTTTTAAGTCTTCTTCTTTATATTCTTGTTTTACCAATTGTGCTATATCACGCTTCATTTGCTGGATATTGTCTTCTATGTGCGCTATATCATATTTATCGGTAGCCATTGATAATTTTCGCATTTCAATCATTTGTTCGTTCATGGGGGCAGTTCCGTGTTTCTTTCAAATTCTTTCATATCAATGCCGTCATCTTGGAGGTGCGATTTCAGTTCATCGTAATTCATATTTACATAAATACTTTGCTTATTGTCCAACGCACTAATCTTATCTTTTAAATCCTCCATAGTATTCCCCCCTCTTGTTGAAGCATCCAACAATCTATCCGCTCTAAGCCTCTCGCGGGCTTGACTATTAATGCCTTCATTAACTTGTTCAGCCCAATCAGCATCTGCGTCTTCCAATAAATACTTATGCTCATGTCTAATTTTGTTATAATACGCAAAAAATGGTTTTTCATGTGGCATTTTTTATATCCACTATAATATAGGATGGAAAATAAAAAAGAAAAAAGCAAAGACGAGCAACAACTTGAAGAGTTGGAAAGGCTAGGAAAGGAAATTGACCAAATCCGCATCACTCAGAACTTAGTGAATAGAAACCCCAACATTTTCAGAAAACCTCAAAATATCCTTTACCGCTTACCGCTATCAGATAAGCAACGAGAAGCGATTTATAATAATATAATTAAAGAAGAGGGAAAAAGCGGGAGTTAAATATATGTTATTAATATTGCTATTCGTGTGTTCTGCTATATCGCGGACTGCCTGCAACTTTTACTCGCGATACTCAGAAAAAAAGAATGAATCGTGTGCTTATTGTATAAAGCAAGGGGTAGATACTGGGTTTAAGTGTGTTTTCATAAATAACGGAAATAACATGTGTCGTAGTTTTGATGAGGCACTGCCTTTAATGTGCGCGGGTGATAATAGATGGTATATGACACATATATATGAATGTAATGATATTTAATCCAACCACTCCATCCATGGTTCAGAATGAGTAATCGGTTCTGGTTTTTTTTCCGACATTATACAGCAAACAATATTTCTGTTTATTCATATGAACACTTATTTCATTATTGATATTCTTTTTTTTGCGACACGAATCGCATTCCTTACACAATTTCCATTTTTTGCCCACAAAAAATATGGGAGGATAGAAGATTTTACACGAATGGCAATACTTCATTATATTAACAATTAGTTTATTATCTTAATTTACTTCTTGCCACCCCCAGAACTTGGAGAAGGAAGGCATATCCCGATTAATAGTGTTAGGATTCCGACATAAGTATTAGCAACCTCGCATGGTAAGTTCTTTTCAGATAACCTCACGATACAAAGGGTTATAATGGCAATGATGATACCCATTTGAAATAAATATTTAATCATTCTGCTGTCGGTTTTCTTACTTGACATACAGCAATTCCATTCGTTCTCAATTTCATTGTTAATTTTTTTCTCTTCTGTCTTTAGCTCAATATCCAAAACGCGAGACTTTAATTCTGGAGTTAGTTCGCCGTCTATTTCAATGACTGGCGGTGGTCTATGAAATCTAGTTGTATTATTTGACATTATCAATAACGGCCACTCTGATTTCGGCTAGTTGGTTTGCTTGGTCTTGTAGTATATTCATGAGATTATTATTTTCTTTTTCTAAATTAACTACCTTTTCCGTCATATGTTGAAAAGCACTAACCAGTATTGGTATGAAGTCCGTGTATGATATACCTTCAAAGTTTTCATCCCCATCGTCTGCTTTTATTCCACTTTCAGATACAAATTCTGGAAATATTTTTTTTACTTCATCCGCAATAAATCCGTGGTTCTTTTTCTGTTTCTTTTCGTCTGATTTCAAATAATATGAACAGCAATTTATTTTCATAAGTTTATCGCAACAATCCCCGCAGTCTAGTGTTTTAATATCTGATTTTAATATCCTGTCTGAACCAGAAGACCAAACATTCGCTCCTGCTGCAATAAAAACATAACCCGTATTATTTTCACCATTTGACAATGAAGTCGACCAAGCGTGTAATAATCCACCTGTATTCATTACTACCGCATAACCTGATGAGTCTCCTGCTTTCATAAATATTTGTGGGTTAGTCGTATTTTGTGGTCTTTTTCTTAATGTTAAAAATCCGCTTGATGCTGTCGTCATGCTTGTATCACTCTGAGCATAGATTACTCCAGTCCCCCTCGCATAAAAATTTAAATCTTGGTTTGTACTGCTTCCAGTAGCATATATTGAATTATAACCAAAACCAACTCCCTGTGTCCCGATGCTGTGTCTGAATTCAATACCAGCAGAAGATTGGCCGAGATTGGCTGTGACATATAACCCGACTGGTGTAGCATGAGACCCACTTCTTGCTTCCCCGCGTATGTCTACTGTGCTATTAACAACAGATATACCCGCATTTGCCGTTATTGCCTTTGAAGCAGTAATTCCCGCATTACCAATTCTAAATAATTCATTTGTAGCACCATAGTAAAATATGTGATTATCAGTTGTAGCATTAACATTGTACATCATTGTGTCTAGTTTAATACCAAATCCATTAAAAGCAGTCGTGGAGCCTGTTCCACCATCCCACAAAACTAATTTGTTATTCGTGTTTGTATATCCTGACCTATCTATGAAAACACTTTTTCCAGCACCTACTACTATATTGTCGCTTGTTGTTAATGTTGTTGTTGATATACCCGCATTTGCTGTTAATAATCCACTCACGGTTGCCGTTGTTGTTGATATACCAGCACTAGCCGTTAATGTAGTTCCCGTTATTGTTCCGCCATTTGTTATGTTGTTTGAGTTCATATCCAAAGCACCATAAAACCGCATACCGCCAGCATTGTTAAAACGGACAATGTCAGATGAAGCACTTTTATTATCCAAAAGTTTTGAAATATAAAGTCCCGCCCCTTTTACATCAGATGCTACATTCGTGAATACATAACCTCTTTGGTTTGCGGTTCCACTTGTAGCAGTATTTAAAGTAAATAAGAAATACTGATAATCACCTGATGTCTGTGAAAAGAATATATCTCCTCCATTTTGGTTTAATATCCTCGCCCCATTATATGTTATATTTCCACCATTAATGATAGTTTGATTATTAAAATCGGCGTTGTTCGTTAAAGTTAGATATTTTATCACAGTGCTCGCCCCGTTGAATGTTTTACTTCCTGTTATGGTTTGGTCTGTTGTTAGTTTTACATTTTGCCCGTCCAATGTGTCCGCATACCCTTTTGTCGCTCCGTCCGTTGCTAATGTCGGAGTTCCAAGGTTGGCTATTTTGCTACTATTACAATCTAGCCCCGAAGCATTTACCCAACCGACGATTGCCCCATCAATAATAAAACTTATTTTTTTCGCATTTATTTCAAAGTTATAATTTACGCCCGTGCCCATATCAAGGCATCCGATAGTTCCTATATTGGCTGTGGAGTTAAAAACCACGAATGTTCCCTTTGTTGTCGCATTCGTTGAATTTCCAGTTATTTCAAGGGCACTGCTAAATGTCTTGATTCCTGCTATTGTTTGGTTTCCTGAGGTTTTAACTGCCGAAGTATCAAGGACAGAAACATCCACACCATCAACCAGATTCACATTTGTTATGCTTTGGTTTCCCATATTCAGTCCGCCATTCGCTGTTATCGCCCCACTCGCCGTTAATGTGGTTGTTGATACTCCCGCATTTGCCGTTATTGCCTTTGAAGCAGTAATTCCAGCATTAGCAATTCTAAATAGTTCATTTGTAGCACTATAGTAAAATATATGACTATCAGTTGAAGCATTAACATTATAAATCAATATATTACTTGCAATACCAAAACCATAAAATCCAGTCGTTGATGGTGTTCCGCTATCATATAAAACAAGTTTATTATTAGCAATAGCACTTCTATTTATGAAAACACTTTTTCCAGCACCTACTACCACATTGTCGCTTGTTGTTAATGTTGTCGTTGTTATCCCAGCATTTGCGGTTATTGCGTTGCTGAATGTCTTAATACCCGCTATGGTTTGGTCTCCTGTTAGTTTAACCACCGAACCATCAACTGCGAGATTTGCGAGATTAATTCCATTATATGTAGAAGCCCCTGAAATAGCATAACCATTCATATTTAGCGCACCCGTCATACTGGCTGTGCCGTCTAATCTAAGAAAGGGTGGTGTGGTGTTTCTCCATTGTCCCGTGCTATACATAATCAGTTGGTTATCTGCTGGAAAACCTGATATTGTCACATCGCTATGTGAGTCTATACTTCCAGCTGCTGACACCTTATTATTATTATCATTATGCTCAAATATCCATTCATCAACACCTTTGTCATTTAGTAAATTTACATTTATTATGTTTGGTCTTTTCGCATCAATCCCCGCACTCGCATTTATTATACTGCTAAATGTTTTAATTCCTGCTATGGTTTGGTCTCCTGTTAGTTTAATCACCGAAGTATCAAGAACAGAAACATCTATACCATCGACATTACCTACATTTGTTATGTTAAATCCTCCCATATTTAAATTTCCAAACATCATAGCGAGACCATCCAATCTAAGAAAAGGTGAGTTTGTGTTTTTCCATTGCCCTGTGCTATAAATGAGCAGTTGGTTATCGGCGGGTGTGCCTGTAATTAAAACATCGCTGTGTGTATTAATTGAGCCGTCTGCTGACACTTTATCATTATTGTCTTCGTGCTCAGATATCCAAGTATCAACATCTTTCGTATTTAATAAATTAACTCCTGTTATATTCAAATTACCACCCATATTAATGTTGCCGAATTCATCAACATTTGTTGGAAAAGTTTTATTTACCCAGTTTATTGAGTTATATGTGAGATAACTATTCATCGCCACTGGTGCTGTAATGACTACATCCGTTAATTATTGGTAAGTCGTATTTGTTATTAATTGACACATAACCAGTATCCGATATCAACAAAGAGGAGTTATTATTTCGCGACGATATTGTTATGTCATCCGTTTTTGCTTGTATTGAGTTTGCTTCAATATGATTGCCATATAATACTCCATCAACTTCTAAATCCTCGTCTATTATCACAGAGCCGTAATAGTGATATGCCCACGGATTTCCTAAATGGTTCATATTTTAATTCTATTATTTTATATTGTAGAATATATAGTTAAAAAAAATATGAATATATTCGGCCGATCGCAAGAACAGCAGTCAATTGATACGAAAACTATCGCAATCACTGCTACCCCGACATTAACAAGAAACATTCAAAATGCTTATGTTGGCCTTGATCTTAGGTCGTGGATGGAAAGTTCCACATTCACTACTCTTTGCACTGGCGGTTATGGTAGCAAAACAATATCTAATTTAGGATATGGTTATTTCATTAAAGTTGCTTTTCGTGGGTCTTTAAATTTGCCCGCCCCGTCTGAAATAGGAACCTTTCAGTTCTGGTTTCATAAAACGGACGGAACAAATGTTGATGACTTTTACAGCGAAGTGCTAAATTATACAACCGCCATTGAGTATAAGTCTTTTGATTGTATATGGCTAATTCAAAGATACGGAGTTCAAATGAAAATGATATGGTTAATGACTTGTCCAAATCCCGCGGATACTACCAATAATACAACAATACGAATTTCTGGAAATACGACTAATGAGGTTTTATTAACATATGCGACAGATGCTCCAATAACATTGGAAGTATATTATAAAACGGCATCTGCGGATTATGTATCTTTTAAACCATCATATTTTAATATTGATGTTATGAGAGACATAGCACTGACCGCTGCTTACACATGAAACCTGTCATACATATCTTTTAGTGTCGTGACTTTGCCCTCGTGTTGAGATAAGACATCGCGGAAAAACGTCTTATAATCTAACTTACCATATTTAAGAATAGGACGTTGGTCTGGTGGTATGTGTGCATATCTGCCGTCGTGCCATTTCTTCATATCCTCCTGTAATATGGTGCGGTCTTCCACTTTCATATACAAGAAGTTAAACGGGTCTTTTGATACTTTCAAATGTGCTGTTATTATTTCATAGCAACTATACCCGCTCTCGGACGGATTCCGCTTTGCTTTAATTGGCGTTTTCTTTTCCTTTGGTGGTGTGGGTTCCTCTTTCGTTTCTAACTGGTAATTCTTTTTTTGCTAATTCTTCTCCTACATTGGTCTTGATTTCGGTGATACCAGTCTCCTTCAAATCACTTTCTTTAAAAGGTGTAAATTCTTCTGGTTCAAAGAATTTTTTCATCATATCAGAAGAAGGCAATACAACTTCAACATTACCGTCTACGGCGGTAGCATCCGCGGTATCACCTTCTGGCTTTGGTTCGGGTCTGTATTTTTCATAAAATACAACGATATCAGTTTTAAGCGATTTGCTTGTTGGTAGTTTTATATCGCTACTTAAATGAGTCCATTTTTCTATGTGGCTCAGATAATCTCTTTTAGTTGATGACATGTTATATATAAGCACAAAAAAAAATCCGTTTTATATTATTTATTCATCATCATTGTCGTCGTCAAAAGTCCATTCATTATCACCATAAATAGTCTTCCATTGCTTTTTACATTCTTCTAAGGTTGGTAAATCTACATATCTAATTCTTATACCTTCTTCCATTGTTTTCTTCTTTTCTACTATATTTGGTATTAGTTTTCTAAGGTTGGTCCAGAAACTGACCCGTGAAGTGTGAGGATCATTTACATTTGCTTTATACACATCATACATTGCTTCTTTTGAAACCTCTTTACCAAAATGAATTTCTGGCATTTGGTTTGTATATATCCCAAGTTTAAGCAATCCAACCACCACTTTCTCAACTTTGAAAGGGATTTCACTTTTTGTTCTCGCAGTCCCTTTGTAATGATTGTTTCGCGGTCGTTAAAATCGCTGAGGTCTCTTTCAAGAAGAAACTTCGCTAGTCGTTGCCTGTCAATAGATCTAATATCTGTAATCACTTTTCTTTTCTCGTCTGGTTTCATAAGTGCTAGTTCATCAGAAACATCAAGGACTAGCCATCTTTGCTCAGTGGTTCCCGCTGGCACTACCCATTCTTCGTTTGAAGCAAGGACTAGAAATAACATATTTTCTAATGTTAGATTTGGTAAATATTTTTGTTTAAGAGTAAGTGAATTTTCTGATACAAGTTTCTTAATTGTTCCCGCTAGTTCTTTATCACCACCCCATACCATTTCGTCCATAAATACTACGATTGCTTTTGCGAGTTGCGCATTGAAATCGCCTAATATTTCTTTAACATCGGACGGCTGGAAGTAATAATCGGAACCTATTATGTCTTTGAATATTTCAAGAATAATACCCTTTCCTGCTCGTTCAGTGCTTGTCAAAACTAATGACAAGTGTAGTTTTTGCCACGGCTTTTGATAAATGCTCGCAAACATATCAAGCACCTTTTTATATATGTCTTGTCTTCCTCCACACCATCGGTTTAAGATATGTTGAAAGAATGCTTCATTTTTTTCTTCTTCTGCCGTTAATGATTTCACGTCTTCTAATGTGTCCGCTGGAATTTCAAACCCCTTAAACAAGTTATAAAACCCTTGTTTGTCATTATCAAAGTATGCTTTGGGATCAAAGATTACATCATTCACTTCGCGTCTTTTCGGGTGTGTAGTCCACATTTTATACAAATCAATAACATTCAATGTGGCGGGGTTTTTGCCTAGTGCTATCCAGTCCTTCTTCGATAAGTTGGTCTTTATTCTTTTGTTTTTAAAGAATGATTCCATTGCTGATTCCGTCTTGTAGCGGAACACCTGCTTACCTTTGGAATCAACATATTCTTCAATTATGGTTGGTTTCGCTAAGTTAGCAAATGTGTATGATTTATTCATCCAAGCCAAAGCAGTATCTATCAACTCTGTGAATTTTTCCAAATTATTACATTCATCGGCAAGTCGTCGCAAATCTTCAATCGTATTGATATTACGGACGACGGGGGGAGATAGTTCGTAAATTTTTACACCTTTACCCTCGCAATTACTGTCATGGCAATAGAAATACAATCCGTCTCTTCTCCATACTACATAGCAATTGTCGCTGTTATTTTCTTCTCCGTTTATGATACATATTCGGTCCCTATGGTTTTTAAAATAAACATTCTCTGCTTTTTTTCAACAATTTCCACATTTGGTATTTTGCTGAGTATGATTTCGTGTATTTCTTCCAATGTGATATGTTGATATCGTTTCAAAGTTGTATATTCGGGAATTTTAATATTGTAAAATGTATCGTCATCGGGTCGCATAATCAAATAATCGTCTATTTCTACATCTTGAAGCAGTTTCAAGGTGTTTGTTTTTGGTGTGTATGAATACGGAAGCAAAACACGACCATCTTTATGAGAGTAGATAGTGCGGAAAGCCCTGTTTTTGTTATAAACAGAAATATCAAGTATAGTCCGCAATTCAATATTCTTGTCGGCCCGTTCAAATGTGAAACAGAGGTCGGGGTAATCTTTTTCAATCACCACTTCCACATATTTCCAAAACTCTTTTTGTGTTTCGCAGTTTTGAAACACCAAGCCATTATCGTAAGAAAAATGACATGACATTTTACCATTCTTACTAGCATCCAAGTATCTTGCTTTTTTTTGGATTATACTTCAAGCCTACATTAGCAAATACATTTTCCATAAGTGTGTTCCATCGCTCATACATTTTTTCTCGTGAGATTGATAATTCATCGCCATCAATGTCGGCAAACATTCGTTGGGGTTTGTTTTCCATTAATACTTCATAGTATTGTCTTTGTTCCTCTGGCGTTTTTTCAATCAATGCCACGAAATCCTCTTGAAATGGCACAGTGGTGAATTGCTTGTTCCCCCACTTGATAAGGACCGCGTCCTGCGGTTTATCTCTCAGTGCTTCTTCTTGTTTCCAATACCATTGCTCATTGGTCAGTGTTGGTGCGGTCATCTTATATAGTCGCTCGGATCTTTTTATAAAAATAAATTAATTATTCTATATATCCATATATATAACACTATACTTAATAGGTAATTATAATTTTTTATATATCTTTATACAAAAAATAACTTCTTTTTTTACTTATTATCTTATCCAAAATGGCCTTCTGTCTGTTCCATTTATAATCTTATCTAAACAATCACATGGGTCAAATCCTCTAAAAGCATTACAAAGAGTACATCGATAAAATTTCTTTTTCATACAAGATTTATGATAATATTTGTCCCTGTTCGGATATTTTTCTACAATCTTTTTTGGAATTGCCCGATTGCTATTACAATAACAACAAAATTAATGTTTGGATTGTCAAGGGTGCGAATAAGCAACGACAGGTCTTCGTTCATTTTATCATTCTTAAATCGCTTGATACATTCAGATCCCAGCACCATTTCGTTTCCGTTTTTTACATTTTTTATAATGTAATTCTTTGTAATCTCGTGTGAGCAACAACAATATTGTTGTTCCCCATTTTCTATACTTTCCACAAGTTTCCAGTCGTTCGTGTTCCACTTTCCATCGGGGGACATAAATGAAACGGCATTGGCCAGATTTAGAAAATAACTTCCACTTACATAATCCAAATGGAGTTGTAAGTCTTCATATGTCCAATACGATCGGCGGTGAGAGGTGTCCATGGTTTGTATAATAATGTATATATTTTTTATGAAAATATATAAAATAAATTATATATTATTTAACATGTTATTACGAAAAGTTCTTAATTCAATTAATGCCGCTTTTTGTTTTTCATATTTCTCCTTCCGCAATAATTTTATCCTCTCTTGGTTCTTATAATAGTATGCCTTCGCGTTCGCCCTATTCTTATCAGGATGTGCTTTCAAAAAGGCTTTTGCCAGTTCCCTTCTCCGTTGAACCACTTCTTCCTTAGTAAATTGAGGTGTTCTCGGCATTATGTATCCCTTATATATATAATAATTATATTATTTTAATTATTTTAAATTATAAATAGCCATTACCCCCGATATGTCTCTAAATGTTGTTAAAAACCACTCGGCCAGTTGTTTTCAATAGTAGCAGTGTGAGGGGGAATATTTTTGTTTGTATTAATGAAGGCCAAATTGACCGAGGCCAATACCGGCGGGCGGAAAATTATTTTTCCTATTTGTGAAAAATCGGGAGACGACAAAAAATTTTTCATTTCTTAATAAGAGGTTGGACAACTTGGACAAGTTAAAATATAGTTAATAGTAAGAAGAATAATATAATAAATATTGAAATTTAATAACTAAAAAGTGTCCAACTCTATAAAAAATTGCTTGGCCGTGGCCAACCATGGGGTTGGACACCCCTTAGGAGAAGACAATATCTCTCACCTGCTCTTATATTCAATCATTGAATTATGTATTAAGCATATACTATTCATCGTATATATAATGAGTTCTACCATAGAAGAAATAAAGGCCGTATTCAGTCTCCCTGATCCAAAGAGACAAAGATATAGAGCAAAGTATGTGGAAAATAATAAGGAAAAAATTAAAGAGCAACAGAGGAGATATAGAGAAGCAAATAAAGAGAAGATAAATGAACAACGAAGGGAATATTATAAGAAAAATAGAGATAAGATCCAAGAGCAACAGAAGAAATATAGAGAAATCAACAAGGAAATATTGGATAAATACAAAGGGGAATATCTCAAGCAGATAGAGAAAGAGAAGCAGAAAGAAACAAACCCTAATATTAAATATTTAAGATCCCTCCAATTCTGATCGCGTTGGTGAAACTATTTTTTTCCTTAGTCGCGTGGCTATCGCCCCCTCCCCCCACGAACTTCGCTCGTTGCACCCCTCCCCCATTCAACTTTTAAGATCACTCCAATTTTGACCATATCAGCAAAAAAATGGACCAATATCGGCAACACCAGACACCTAGGGGCTCAGGACAAAAAGCCCCCGTGCGGCTTTTTTACATGGACAACTTTTCGTTTTTTGTGTAAAGTAGTCCAGAGTGTGCGAAATAAGAGAGATTTTAATGAAATTGTTGTTTTGAACTTAGAGAGGAAATTATGAATAACGGCTGTAAGGGCAGTTTCTGTAGAGAAACCACACTGAAAAAGTGTCCTGAAGTGGCCCCCTATACTACATGATTATTTATGTGTTGCGGACCTGTCCATTCGTATATTAAATACAAGCACAGAAAAGACGAAAAACACACCTATGTTTTACAAAAACACACCTATGTTTTACAAAAACACACATTTCTTTAACAACTAATTCAACAAACAAAGCACACTAAGAGAGATTTAGACGAAATAACAACAAAATCATATTTAAACGAAGTTTAATATATATTTTTATGAAATAAAAATATGATTTTGTTGTTATTTCGTCTATATCTCTCTTAGTGTGCATTGTTTGTTGAATTAGTTGTTAAAGAAATGTGTGTTTTTGTAAAACAAAGGTGTGTTTTTGTAAAACATAGGTGTGTTTTTCGTCTTTTCTGTGCTTGTATTGAATATACGAATGGACAGGTCCGCAACACATAAATGATATATATATATATATATATTGATCTGTCATGGCTGAGCCCGAGGGCCATGCGCCTCCATCCCTCGACCCAACAGGGACTACAGTGAGTATGTTGGGGAGGGAAGAGTGACTCTAACCATCCTGCATAGAAGGCACCAAAAGTAAACCTACTACCCGCACAGTGTCGGGTACCTTGCAGGAAATCAACTACAAATGATTGATCTTCCCCGCATGAGAGCTCCACGAGACTGGGTAGGTCCCGCATGGAGGTACTCACAGGGGTAGCAGACATTTCATGCGGTCTGCCAGCGCATGAGGACGTTTTGTGGTAAGTATCTGGGACGCCTCGAAACCCGTCACCACCCCTAGATCGCGGAATGTAAATACCCCTTTGATTCCACATGGTGTATGTCTTATAAAAAACAACACAACGACATGGCCTCGGAACCAACACAACAACATAGCCTCGAACCCACATCGACATAGCCTCGGACCCACACAACAACAGAGCCTCGGAACCAACACAACAACATAGCCTCCGAACCAACACAACAACATAGCCTCGGAGCCAACACAACGACATAGCCTCCAAACCAGTGGGAAGAGGCCCAACCACCTCCTCTTCCCGTGGGGTGCCATACTGTGCACCCCTCCATAATAATAATTAGTAGTAATAATAATAATAATAATAATAATAGTGCTTCTCTGTCAATGGCTGATGCAAATCTGCACATGCGCCTCCAATAATAATAATAATCATAATCATAATAATAATAATAATAGGCTTCCTCAGACTATAGCATCAGATCCAGATCCTGGACATGTGCCTCCATTAATAATAATAATAATAATAATAATAATAATAGTGTATCTCCTGCAAATTGCTGAGCCAAAAGGCCATGTGCATCCAGTCCTCCATTCCATAAGGAAAGTCTCCACACCAATCGGTGGAATAAAGGAAGTGACGGCATAGAACATTACTCTAGGAGCTTTATACCAATCAGCCCATGGAAAGGACCGATGGCCTATGTACTCCCTGATAATAATAATAATAATAATAATAATAATAATAATAATAATAATAATACTATATCTGAGGCGTACTGATGCAGCTAATGGCATATCCTCAACGGACATAAGCCTCCAATACCCTTGTTCGAGGTCCTCCACCCCCCCTTGTCAGTCTCTCGCCTGATGATCGGGGCCACCGATGGAGCTCCTGAGGGCAAGACTGCACTAAGCCGAGGTTATTCCGCAGTCCCAGCAACCTCTTGCAAGACGTCACCGAATGTGCAAGTGCGTACACCAAGCGCGGTTGCTAGAGCTGCCTCGAAACCCCACCCATAACAATCTGGTGTCTGCTGGGTCCTGGGCTATCAACCAGCATATGCGGAGTTTAAGATCTTTTACGCGCGCAACGACCCTCCTCCCCAGCATCTACCACCAAAGGGTTATGAGTTGGCGTCACAGTTTAACGCCTTGAGGCCATTGGGCTGGAACTCTGTTTAGCAAGTGTGACTAGGTTTTTTCATCGGGATTTCCCTCAAATATGTCACCGTCAACACTCCAAGGAATAATAATAATAATAATAATAATAATAATAATAATAATAACAATAATAACAAAATTAATAATAATGATAATAATAGTGCTTCTCTGTCAATGGCTGATGCATTTCTGCACATGCGCCTCCATCGTCTCACCCGTGAGGGGAGTACGAAGAATTGACGATAAGCTCTAATGACACCCCCGCAAGGGCAGTTCCAACACTTCCAGACGGGCCGGTATGTTCAATGAAAATACTGGTCCAGAAATAGACCGGTATGTTCAATGAAAATACTGGTGGCACCGACGGGAATCGAACTGGCGACAGGGCCCAGATGGTAGAACTTGACCACTGGGCTATCACGGTGTCCACAATGATAATAATAATAATAATAATAATAATAATAATAATAATAATAATAATAATAGACTAATCAGTCAATTGGCCTTTGATCCTGTCGGACATGTGCATCCATTGGTCGCACGGGGCCGTTCGGTGACGCGGCTCCGCTCCAAAGACTCGACTGGCGGTGCAATGTGCAAATGAGCGTGCTGTGCATGTGCAAGTGGGTGCAAGGAGTGAGAGGAGTTATCTGCCGAGAAGAAGTCCGCGACGCTGCGCTGACCTCCACCTACAACAGATCTAGCCAGACATTCTACCTGACTAGGCCTTCCCCTCCTTCTACCCACCTCCTGAACGACCGTGAGGTCGATCACCTCCTCCTCCTCCTCCGCCCCCTCTGCCTCCCTGGTCTGCGCCTCCAACTCCTCCCACTCCTTCCAGATGGTGGCAACAAACCTTCCTAACTCCTCCTCCACCTCTTCTGGGACAGGGATAAACAAAACGCCGACCATCGCAGCCATCTTTTCATCCTCCCCCTTCAGCCATTCCTCTTTGAAGAGCCTCATCTCCTCCTCCGCCTCCCGCAGTTCCCTGTGATAAAGCCCTCCTCGATTCAGCATGAGGGGCTGCCGGGCTTGCGCCTCATCGATAAACTTAAACAGTGCCTCACGAGAGCTCGCAAACGTTGGGCAATGCAGCAGGAAGTGACGTAACGACTCGTTAACCTCAGTGCCACACAAGGCGAAACAGCTTGAGCAGTCCGGCGAGCATGAGCCAAATTTGGATCGGTAGAGGCGAAGGCGATTGTTGCAGCTCAACAATCGCCTTCTGATAAGGTTGTGACTTTCCCCCTCCAGCGCCCGCCAACGTGGGAAAGCAGAGCGGGAAGACATCTGGCTAAGCAGCACCCTAAGCCCATCAGAGGACTTAGCCTGCCGCTCCCAGCCAGCTACTTCCTGCCGGACAGACCATTGCTTTACCACCTCGTTCCAGTTCGCCAGAGCGGCCGCCAGTCCTTATCATCTACCGTGCCATCTTCGTTCACGACCCGCTTGAGCGCATCCAAGCCCTCCCGCAGCCTGTGATCTGCTAAGATCAAATTTTTCGTATCTTCCTTCCATTTGCACCGACCCGTGTTGTAAAGCCTGCGTGTTAGCGCTGTGTTGCCCAGTAACTCGATGCGCCCTAGGAACCGAAGCCGGGCCGCCTTGGCAAGGATGCTAAAACTCGGCGTGCGGCCTAAACCCCTGGTGATGCAGCCGCTTGTGCGCGTACCAACACCCAAGATGACCCGCAGGGGCGCTACCAACGCGCCCTCCAGCTTACTCAGCTTGTTGGCGCCCGGCAGATCCCAAAAAGCCGATGCGTAAAGCAACTTTGCGCCAACCATTTGCTGCCAATTCATCAGCCGAAGACGCGCTGGAACTTCATGGGCAATCCAGAGGGGGTAGCAGGCAGCCGTTCCCGCTACAGTGATTTCCGCCGCCCGCTTCGCTTGCGGTTTATCGGAGAGGGTGTCCGTGAGCAGAACTCCCAGGTATTTGTAGTGGTCGGTGACGTTGAGAACCTTGCCCCGGAACCTCACGCATGGGGGCGACTTTTTTTGACTTGGCGTGCCCGTATATCGGCATGACTTCCGTCTTGCCCGGTTTCAGGTTGATTTCAAGCCGATAGTCCTCCACGAATGTCGCCACGACATTTACAATCTGTTGAAGCTCCGTGACACTATGCGCAATTACCGCAACGTCGTCGGCGTAAAGCAGGGTCCGTATGTCTTCGATGCGGTTGAGGTCCTCGATCTCCAACTCTTTCGCGATTCGGACCGTTAGCTCATCCATGAAGACGTTGAACAGCGACGGTGACAACGGCGACCCTTGCTGAACTCCCATCTCTTCCAGCACTTCACCAGTGAGTTCGCCATCGACTAGCACTCGCGATGACGTTCTTCGGTAAAAACGCCGCAGAATGCGATAGAACTTGCCCTGTACCCCCATCTGGGTTAGCCTCTGAAACAACCCGGCCCGCCAAACCGTAGGGAATGCCTTTCTCAGATCCACGAACAAAACGAAAGAACGGAGGCCAGCTTGTTGTCTAAGGCGCAGACGCTCCTTAAGGACAAAAATCTGGTCCCCCGTACTACGTTTTGGCCGGAACCCACCCTGCTCTGGGCGCAGCCTGCCCGGCTGATCGATGAAAGCCGTAAGCCTCGCCGCCATAAGGGACAGATACATCTTACCCAGACAGCTCAGAATCGCGATGTCTCTCCAATTTTCCGGATCGGTTGGGTCGCCTCCTTTTGGGATGTTGACGATAATCGCTTTGCCCCAGTCGCTGGGGGTGTATTCGCACGATTTCAACCAGTTGAAGAAGCGCACCAGAAAGCTCACAATGCGCGTGCCTCCGTACTTGAGCATCTCGTTCTTGATCTTATCCGGTGAGCACGCTTTGTGATTCTGGAGATTTTCCTGGCAGAGCTCCACTTCCTTCTCGGTGTAATCATAGTCCAGCGGGCCCGTCTCAGTCCGGATCTCCTCGGCTTGCGCCATGGCCTCGAATTGGTCGCGCAGGTTGTCGTTATACTGGAAGGTTTCGCGGGCCTTCCGCTCGGGCTCAATCCGCGCTGCTTCCTCATCAGAACCGACTTCCTCTACACATGCATCCTCCAAAAACTGGTTGTCTTTGGGGACCACCATACGTCGGCGGTATTCTTCCCATTCTTGTAGTTTTTCCCGGAGTGTGCATGCCAGAGTGCCATCGGGCTTCCGAACAGGAGCAGAAGCGTTCGACCGCCGAGCCCCGCCCAAACGCTTTGACAGCTTCCAGTACGTGGCCATGGTAGCGCTCCTGAAGTTGGCAGCGGTGTCATTCTGGACCCGCTTCCACGCTTGCTCCTTCTTCTCCTTGCATAACCTTCTGACCGCCTTCCTCGCTTCTTTATATCTTTGCCAGGCCTCTCGGTTGGCCTCATTCCTTCGCCAGAGGCCGTATGCCTCTCTCCGTCGCGCAATCGCTTCCCTAAGACTCTCATCAAACCATGCATTAGTAAACCCTGGCCTAATCACCCGAACTCCCAAGACCTTCACGGCTGCGCCCGTGAAAGCTCGGACCACTAAGCTAGCGACCCTATCTACCTCCTGCTGAAGCTCATCCGGGTCCTCCACTGCTGATAGATCTGGGAGGCCATCTGGCAACAGCCCCGATATACCAGCTGCAAAGGTCTCGTCGTACTTCAACCTAAGCTTAGACAGCTCACTCTCCTTACCCTCAACTACCCTGCCTATAAAGCGCTCTGCCTTGAATGCTTTGTACCTCTTTACCTGCTTTTTGGGGGGTGGCTGTCCCCCCCAGACCAGTTCCGCCCACACAGCTTTGTGGTCGGTATCAAGGTCTACCTCGTCGACGCCGAAGCTTGCCTCCTCCGCCAGCTCGGAAGAGACGCAGATGTAATCCAGTAGATGCCTTCGTCCACCTACATTTTCCTGCCTAGACCACCAATATTTGTCCCCCCGTGGTTGCGAAAACCCATTGAGATTGCGCAACCCCGTGGTAACAAGCATCGCAGCCAGCAACTCACCATTCTCACTCCTAAACCCTCTACCCCTCCCATCTATCTCGCCAAAGAGGCCCACCACTCCCTCCTCCCGCGCTATTCTGGCGGGCCCCAGCTTAGCATTAGCATCACCAACCGTAACCACATGACCTTTGGTGGCGAAGTAGGAGACGGCCGCCTGCCACGCCTCATAGGCTGCAATAGATTCCTCTCCTTGATTTTCTTGGGGGAAGTAGCCGTTGCCGACGAACACATCCGACGCAGTCGCGCTCCCAGACGACAGCCTCACCCACAATTGCTGTAGGTGTGGAACAGGCGCCTGTAGAATGGTAGCGCACGGTGCCAGATAGTTGGCCACCAACGTCAAGACTCCCCCCAAGAGACGCGAGCCCGCACCAGTTGCAGCCGCTTTGCCGAGGACTGCGAAGCCGTCGACTTGGAGCTTCTCCACCTTCTGCGACGATAGGTTGTGCTCCTGGACTCCGACGATCACCCAGCCTCGCTCCTTGTAGTGCTCCGGCCATTCCCCAAAGCCTGGGCTATCCGCACCCACTTTGCCTTGCCAATTATGTGAGGCCACCCTCAGTGGGAAGCCTTTCACAAATTGGGAAGAACGAAGCTGGTGCCGATGCCTGCGCTTCGGTTGAGCCCGCCTGGAGCCCTCCGCCACCCTCCACGGCCCATCCTGCACCCTCCGCCCCAGCTCCTCCAGCTCCCGCATCCCGCCCCACTCCGCCAAGGGAGATTCACCGCTTGAGGCTTCGCCCTGGGGCTCGTCGACTTCCACGTCGAGCACCCAGTAGCCAAATCCCTGCTTGCGAAGCTCCCTCTGCATCTCTACATACTGGGCACCCCCCCGTGCAGCCCGCTGCTTCTCTCTTTCCCGGAAAGTCCTACCCGTCGCAACGTGAACCTTTCCCGTGAAGAACCTACGCTCCCGCAGCAGCCGCACCATCTTCTCCGCCTCCTCACAAGACGCACATTTAATCCGCAAATGTCGCCCACTACCTCTGCCCGTGAATTCCACCTCGACTTCCCCGAGACCGAGAATTCGGAGCTCTCGCGCCATGACCACCGTCTGAGAGACATGCGATAGCCCCCATACCATGCAACATCTCTTATCCAGCTCATTTCGTACCTTCCTCCGCCACCTCCTCGGTGGCGGTACCGCTTGCCACACGCCGTGACCAGACCTTTCCGGACGTGACTTCTCTTCCGAGGTTGGGGAGGGTGATCGAGATGCAGCAGGATTGCTGGCTCTACGTGATTCAGGTTGCCCGTCAGGTACGCGAGCACTCGACCACCCCACCCCGGCCGAGTAGCCATCGCCACCCGCAGGCGCACTCCCACGGGGAACGTCTAAACCTGAAGGATTACCGCCTTGACCCATAGGGCCAGCACTACTAGTAGCGGCCGCGCTCTTCGCATAAGAACCTGACATAAGTGGTATGGGACCCCGGTGCCGCATTGATCGAGTTGTAAACTCGATAAATGAGGACCCAGGTGGGGTTATTTAAAGCTCAACCCTTAAAAAGCATACGTGTACGTATGTATAGGAATACACACAAACACTCACCTGCATCCGTAACCAGGCACGAGGCAGACCCGCTGTGCATCATCGAGGTAGGTGTCGTGGCAAACCACCCTGCGTCCGATAAACGACCAAAGTAACGACGGACCGGAGCGGGGCTCCTGGCTCACCCTCTCTCTCAGCACTCTTCGTGCTCATCCTGCGGATGCCATGGGGTTGCTCTGGCGGAGGGTATGGGGTGGTGGGTACACGTGCACGGGCCTGTCACTCTGTGCTCTCGGTAGATGACTCACTTGCAGCGTCAGTCGTTTCAAGGCTTGTGGTAAGGTGTAGGGCCTCTCGCCTTCGTACAAACTCCGACCGACAGTAGTTTGGTTGACCATCCTTCGCGGTGACCCTCTGAACACAACCCCCTCCCCCAGTGCCCACCCCTTGTGATTCCAGAGGCCACCCCGAGCCAAGAGCCATGAGTATGATGAGCAACTCACATGAGTTACTCTCAGTAATTGGGACCCGTCTCATAAATCAATGGAACGCTTATCGTGCGCCCCTCATAGGCTCAGCCCGCCCATGTGAAAGCTAGGCCTCGCCCAAAGCAAAGCAAAGCAAAGCAACAACAACAACAAAAAAAAAAAAAAAAAAAAAAAAAAAAGAAAACAAAAGAGAGAGAGAGAGAGGAGAGAGAGAGCGAGCGAGAGCGAGGCCGCCGTGGCTCGCCCGCAATCCAGCTGGGTGCACCTCGTCACAACCACTCATCGGCGTGAGCTCATAGCTGTGTGCGACATAGGTACAAGAGCAAGAGGAGAAACAGTGTGCCAGCGTGGATGTGTGGGTGAGGCAGTGCGGTGAGGCAAAGCAGCGATGCCAGTCGAATCCCTGGAGACGGAACCTAGCATCAAAAACATCGTATAAGTCTACCCCAGGCCTCCATCCACCGAGTGGTGAGCTCGATAAAAGAAGACCCGAGTGGGGTTATTTAAAGCTCAATCCTTAAAAAAGCATAAACATGTACGCCGCCAGGAACCCAACAACAATAACATAGCAGCCAGGAACCCAACAACAATAACATAGCAGCCAGGAACCCAACAACAATAACATAGCAGCCAGGAACCCAACAACAATAACATAGCAGCCAGGAACCCAACAACAATAACATAGCAGCCAGGAACCCAACAACAATAACATAGCTTCCGTAACCAGCCTTCAGGAACCCGCCTCAGTTACCCGCCCCCGTAACCAGGTCAGAGACGTGACGTACTATGCATCATTGAGGTGTCGTGGCAAGCCACCCTGCGTCCGATAGAAGCTACAAAAGAGTCATCTACCGAGAACACTAAGTGACAGGCCCGGTCACATGCACCCAACACGTCCCGACCCTCCGCCAGAGCATCCCCATGGCATCCGCAAAGTGAGCATGAGGGGTTCTGGGAGAGAGGGTGAGTCAGGAGCCCCGCGTCCAGGCAGTCGCTACTGTGGCAGTTGAGTGATTTCAAGGCTTGTGGAAATGTGTGGAGCCTGTCGCCTTCATTCCCACTCATACCGACAGTAGTTTAGTTAACCAACCTGTCCAGTGACCCACTAAGCCCAACCCCCTCCCTCAGATAACCCCCACCCCCCCGCACCCCGAGTGATACCAGAGGCCACCCCGAGCCAAGAGCCGTGAGCGTGGTGAGAGAGCTTCTCTCAGTAAAAGTTTCCGTCTCATGAATCAGTGGAGCACTGATTATGTACCCCTCATAACAAGCTGCCAACGGCCCCAACCCCGCCGTGTGGCGGTGACACCCAACCATGTATTGGTGCCCCCCAAATATAACTAATAATAATAATAGTGCTTCTCTGTCAATGGCTGATGCATTTCTGCACATGCGCCTCCATCGTCTCACCCGTGAGGGGAGTACGAAGAATTGACGATAAGCTCTAATGACACCCCCGCAAGGGCAGTTCCAACACTTCCAGACGGGCCGGTATGTTCAATGAAAATACTGGTCCAGAAATAGACCGGTATGTTCAATGAAAATACTGGTGGCACCGACGGGAATCGAACTGGCGACAGGGCCCAGATGGTAGAACTTGACCACTGGGCTATCACGGTGTCCAATAATAATAATAATATTAATAATAATAATAATATAGATAGATAGATAGATGAGATGTCGCAAAGGAATGTAGTCCTTGCAAAGGAACGCAGTTTCACATCAAACAGTAATTTGTGTACTGTGCATGTGTCCGGGATGGGAATCACGGGTAGACTGTGCTCTGGAAAAAAGAAGAGGAGGAAGGACGTTGAAGAAAAAGGCAATCTAGGAATGGAGAGTGGGGAGGATAAGGAAGAAGAGAAAGAAAAGGAAGCCGTTAGTCCAAGTGTTTTGAGCATCGTAAGCTTGCGCAAGCTACATGATGACATTGTATGAGGCCTAAACCCCCGAAGGGACCTAGCCCGGGCTATGCAACACTGGACGGCTATGACGGAATGCAGTCACCGATACGGACTAGAGGAAGATTAGTCCAATTTTTGACTGCACAGGAGCGATAGATCGCAAAAGAGCAACGATAGATAGATAGATAGATAGATAGATAGATAGATAGATAGATAGATAGATAGATAAGATAGCTTGTTCCCAGAGAATGCGTCGTTCCCAATTCCAAATTTTTCCTGAGTTCGAAAAAGGCAAAGGGACTCTAAATGTATTAAGACAGGAAGTCTTAACCCTTACGAGCTCAAAGTAAAAATGGAATTTAATAATAAGTTGAACACAACTTGTTCAAGGCTAACCTCTACTTCTAAAGTAGAAAGAGAAGCCAGAACTGAACCCAAACAACAAGCCAAAAGGAAAAACCGCTAAAAACGGAGTGTCGGGGCCTTGGACACGTGTCAACTGACACGATGTGTTACGTCTGAGATCTTTTCCCCGCCCGCCGTTCTTTCCCGAAAATTTTTCTGTAGCTAATTTTCAATTGCCGAAATGTCCTTCACTAAAAAAAAATTATTGCGTGCCGCAATATGCGGCAAAAAACAAGTGTCCACAAATTGCGGCGCCTGTGGCATTTGGCGCGGAATTCACTGAATTATGGAACTTGTGAAAAAAATTTTTTTTGAGATGTAGGCAATTGAAAATTAACAAAAGAAATTTTTTCGGGAAGCAAATGGGGCGGGGAATTTTTTACATTTAATGTTTTTTCCCCTCCCGCCTTGCTTTCCCGAAAAATTTTCTGTGGCTAGTTGCCAAAATCGCCAATAAAAAAAATATTGCGTGCCGCAATTTGCGGCAAAAATCTAGCTGCCGCTTTTTTCGGCATTTGGCGCTAAGTTCACTGGATTCAGACAAGATCTTTTTTTAATAGAACCGCATTTTGTGGAGTTTGAACAAAATTTGTTAGCAAGCAGACGTTTTGGATCTTCTGAGCGGGGGGAGACGTCGGCGGGGAGACATCGGCCGGAAGCGCGCACGCATTCTGCGGGTTTTTTCTGGAGGTTATGGCTGTCCTGCTGGTCCTGTTGGCGGTTGCGATCGCCAAGCACCAAGCGCTGCGCTACTTCCACACCGGGGAGAGCGTCCGTTTAGTGAAGGTGAAAGTGCCCGGATCTTCGCGGGGGTTTTCATGGCCGAGGACCAGGACCTAATAGCCAAAGGCGTGGTAGACCCCATGCTACGCTTTTTGCAAACAAGCGAGTCGCACATTGGACAGCTGCTAACCGAGGTTTTGCAGTGCAAGGCAGACAAGCCCCTTCGCCCCTTGTGCCCGGACGCACGACCACGCGCTGGTCTTTATCGATATCGGAGCCAACGCGGGCTTCTACACGGATTGGATTTGAAATCTTGATTCTGAAAACTCAGAGATTCATACAGAGGAGGGAATGCAACATGGTGGTGGAGTTTCTGCAATCTCTGCCCGCTAGTATTAGTACCAGGCGCGATGAGCTCGCACGGGTGATCGGCGCACCAGGGGCCGCGTCAAAACGGAAAAGACAGGCTAATTAAGTAAGCTGGGAGCGAGAGAAAAAGAAAGAGAGAGAGATACAGAAAAAGAGCGAGAGGGAATAGGGCGGGAAAAGGGTGTGTGTGCATGGCTAGTAGTCAGGAGAGGGAAAAAGCATGAAGAAAGGGCCAGGCTGGAGGAAGGAGGGAGGGCAGGGGGGGGGGGGCAAGAACGGCTGGCCTACCATTCTCACCCCAGTTTGCAAAAAGCGAATCGCAAACTTCTTTTTTTCCCCATCCCAAACAAAGGCTGCAACCAGCTACTACTTGTAAAAAAAAACAATTAAAAAAAAACCTCTGCTCAGTCATGAATAAGAACCCGATTGGTACGAATTGCAGACAGTGTGGAGGCCCAAACAACCAGCAACCACTAATCGCACGCAACAGCGCCCCCCGCCACCCACTAGACGGCCCCCGCCTACACCGCCCCCTCAGAAGATGCAGCGCCCTGCTCTACCCAGTGAGTCGCCTTGCAGAATAGCGGTCGAAGCATCTCTTAGCGCAGAAGAGGACATAACCCTTTATATTAACTTAAATAGTAGTACGGTGTTCTGAACCGGAGCACTTAATGACTTGCTGAATTTGGCAAATCTGAGTTGTTTTACTTAGACACAGATTGAGGTACATAAAAAGGCGCGACACTAAGACGCGTGTCCTGTCCTGACTAATGCACTTGAACTAATCAGCCCAATCGTAATTCTTCAAGTCCATTTCCTACTGTCAGTCCTATCAGTAAAGATATCAGTCCTCAATTGTGAAATTACACGGCCTAATGAATTATAATTACCAATTCTAATCTAACAAAGAACTTGGTATAAAGTGTGGTTCTACTGAAATGCGAGAACTGAATAACTTTAATGGTAATAATAACAAGATTAGATAGAGGTAATCGCAAGACTAACAATAAAACAATATATCACTTATATATTGTACTGATTATGGTATAAACCTATAATAATATGGTCAACTTCCCGTTCATCAGGCACTGGATGCCAATTAGTAACTACCGGCTGACCGGCCTAGTGATTAATATGACTGATTTACTAACTAATGGTATGTCAATACTCTCAGACCCCTCCCTGAACCCCTCGAGGAACCCCTCCCTGAAACACTCTTATTACAATGATTTATCAGTATCATGCTCTGCGCCGACTTTATATGTAAAGGTTTAGCTACATCTCAGACTATAGCATCAGATCCAGATCCTGGACATGTGCCTCCATTAATAATAATAATAATAATGATGATGATGATAATAATAATAATAATAATAATAATAATAATAATAATAGACTTATCAGTCAATGGGCCTTTGATCCTGTCGGACATGTGCCTCCATTGGTAGCACGGGACCGTTCGGTGACGCGGCTCCGCTCCAAAGAATAATAATAATAATAATAATAATAATAATAATAATAATAATAATAATAATAATAATAATAATAGTGCTTCTCTGTCAATGGCTGATGCATTTCTGCACATGCGCCTCCATCGTCTCACCCGTGAGGGGAGTACGAAGAATTGACGATAGGCTCTAATGACACCCCCGCAAGGGCAGTTCCAACACTTCCAGACGGACCGGTATGTTCAATGAAAATACTGGTCCAGACGGACCGGTATATTCAATGAAAATACTGGTGGCACCGACGGGAATCGAACTGGCGACAGGGCCCAGATGGTAGAACTTGACCACTGGGCTATCACGGTGTCCAAATAATAATAATAATAATAATAATAATAATAATAATAATAATAATAATAATAATAATAATAATAATAATAATAATAACAATAATAACAAGAATAACAAGAATAACAAGAATAATAAGAATAATAAGAATAATAAGAATAATAAGAATAATAAGAATAATAAGAATAATAAGAATAATAAGAATAATAAGAATAATAAGAATAATAAGAATAATAAGAATAATAAGAATAATAAGAATAATAAGAATAATAAGAATAATAATAGTGCTTCTCAGTCAATGGCGAATGCATTTCTGCACATGTCCATCGTCTCACCCGCGAGGGGAGTACGAAGATTTGACGACAGGCTCTACTGACACCCCCGCAAGGCAACCCTTCCAGACAGACCAATACTTTCAAAGAAAATATCCTTTGAAAATACTGGCACCGACGAGAATCGAACTGGCGACAGGTCCCAGATGGTAGACCTTAACCACTGGGCTATCGCGGTGCCACAATAATAGAAATAATAAGAATGACAAGAATAATAAGAATAATAAGAATAATAAGAATAATAAGAATAATAAGAATAATAAGAATAATAAGAATAATAAGAATAATAAGAATAATAAGAATAATAAGAATAAAAAAAAAAAAAAAAAAAATAAGAATAATAAGAATAATAAGAATAATAAGAATAATAAGAATAATAAGAATAATAAGAATAATAAGAATAATAAGAATAATAAGAATAATAAGAATAATAAAAAAAAAATAATAAGAATAATAAGAATAATAAGAATAATAAGAATAATAAGAATAATAAGAATAATAAGAATAATAAGAATAATAAGAATAATAAGAATAATAAGAATAATAAGAATAATAAGAATAATAAGAATAATAAGAATAATAAGAATAATAAGAATAAAAAAAAAAAAAAAAAAAAAAAAAAAAAAAAAAAAAAAAAAAAAAAAAAAAAAAAAAAAAAAAAAAAAAAGAATAATAAGAATAATAAGAATAATAAGAATAATAAGAATAATAAGAATAATAAGAATAATAAGAATAATAAGAATAATAAGAATAATAAGAATAATAAGAATAATAAGAATAATAAGAATAATAAGAATAATAAGAATAATAAGAATAATAAGAATAATAAGAATAATAAGAATAATGCAAGCCACGGTATGAGATGTTCTTGAACCGTGCGTTGCCTCGCATCTCGTTTTGGCACGTTTTTGGATGCATCTGCTATCGACACCTGGGGAGCCACAAGAGTCGTTCGAATACATAGGAGTTGGCTGTGTACCTCGGACATTCCCTGGAGACGTCGTCGTACTACGTGTCGTCTACGACTGCAAGGAGGGTGGTTGACGAAAAACATGTGGAGTTTGTGGATCATGTGGCTGGTTGGCCAGCTATCTACCCGCGTGGTGGAGTCGCCAGGACCATCATCACTGATTTCGTAGTGGGCGACCTGGAGAGGCACAGTGCCATTCCAGATTGGCGGAATTACTTCGGTGTGGAAGAGTGGGAGCTCTTACGTGCTGTTGAAGCGACTGCAGAAGCGGGTCTTCGGTTCTTTGTCCCCAAACCCCCTAAATCATAGAGACCGGCCGAAGGACCATCGGCCGCAGAAAAGGCACTTGAGCTTTACTCATGTGAAGCCACAGATTCCAGAAGTCAATGCTTTCGATGTCCCCGTTATCGCCAATATCGAAAAACTGATAGACGAACACCCCCTCGTGGGATACGTCGACTCAGACATTGCTGGAGAAAAGGTTACAAGGAAGTCCCGTTCCGGGTATATCTTTCTCTTCAACGGGGCACCGGTAGCATGGTTCTTCAAACTGTTATAGCTCAATCTGCCCTCGAATCGGAGACAGTATCCGCTAACGAAGCAGTAAGGGAGTTGCTTGCTTTGAGACAGTCCCTCTGTGATATCGGTTTGCCCATAAGAGGTTTCACCCCCTTGTTCAAGGACAACGAGGGGACCATCATCCTCTCAGAAAGGGGGTTAGGGGAGTCCAGAACCAAACATATCGATGTCAGGTACCACCTGCTCGAGAAGTTGGTTAAGAAGGGAGTTGTTAAGTTGTTCCGGGTACCGACGGAGGAAAAAATCGCGGATTTATTTACCAAAATAAATTTCACGTACGAGAAATTCAATTACCTGGCTGACCAAATCTCGGTGAAGTTAGTGAAAGAATTTCTCGCAAAGTTTGGTGTTAAAGTCGCGTTGTAAGTACCGGGTATTTCCTGCATAACTATTCATGCTATGATCATATATAATTATATTCTCAGAAGCGGATTGTATTAATTCTCGTATATTATATTTCTCGCATACTGTACATGGAGGGGAGTGATACAGGTGATTTGAGCGCGAGCGTGATTCAACGCGTGCCCAGTGACGTCATACCTCCTTATAGGAGAAGAGGCATGACATGCCTGGACTTTCACCTTTCTCTTCCCTCCCCCTCCGTTAAGCTGTAATGACCATTCAGTTGCATAATTTTACAAAGTCGAGGGGGAGGATGAGAAGCGCCGCGGCGAAGGCTGATTCGGGCCTTGGAAACTTACTAAGTATGTGCGTGTTCCCGTGCTGGCGTAAGCTCGGGAACACGCACTACCTTATAGACTGTATTGCTCAAATGCTGAAAACCCTTTGTAATCACACATATACATAAAAATCGATAAGAGGCCAACTTGGGGGTGGAGTGGTAGACGAAGGGCGATTGATCAGACTATATGTCTTGATAGGCCCCGGGCATCTACCCGACCCCCAGACCCGCTGATAATTACAGATATTTGTATTTGTGACATATATTATATTACTTTTGTTACTTTTATATACCCCCTTACGGGAAGCGCTTCCAAATTTTAGTTTTCATATTATGATCATATGTGAATATATATTATATATACACATATATATTTTTCATATATTTATGACATATTTATTTTATTACTTCTTTTGAAGTTATTATCATATCTCTGTATTCTTATACGATCCATATGTATGTAATTTTCACATATTTCTCTTACTCATTTGCGAGACAGGGTGAGTAGGGAGTTAATCCTCTTCTCGTTGGGTAGGCCCGAATATATCACAGGTCCGGTGCCTTGTACGTACTCTAGTCGATACGTACTCGCTGTGGATAGGAGGGTAGCCAACCCCAACATTACTTCTCGGAGAGAGTGAGGGTAAGAGAATATGTTTTGAGTTTGTGTTTTCTAATGTTTCACAAAATAGTAATAGGAGACGTAACTTAATTAGGAACGGCAGTAACTTAATATTAATTTACTTGTTCCAGGGGAAGTGTTGGAACTAATAATTAATTAATAGTTACGGACCGGCCGTATCGGAGTAACGGTGTCGTTAGAGCAATTACTTATGATCCGGCCAGTCAAGTTACGTGGCGCGTCTGTTGGCGCCTTTTCTCATTAAAGTTGTTGTAGTGTGTTGAGAGTGTAGTAGCTATCATAGATTGCTTTATTACTAGAATAACAGTAGTCTAACAATAATTCACTAGCTTGTAACGGAAGTCGGAATAATTCCGAGTGGTACCATCCAACTGCGGGATGTACTCTTGCTTTAAACCCACTGTTTTCTCAGTTCCAAGGCTCATGAGCTTTGGGAAGCTACACATAGTGGAACCTTTACCGACCGTGACCCCTTTCAGGATATACCCGGGCTACCTAGCAAGACTATCACACAGTATATATGGAAACACACTTTAATAACTAGTATAATAAAAGAACTGACTCTTTGACTTCCACGTCACGGCACAAACTGACTAACTTAGGTACTGGTTTGTCGCATTTTCAGTTATCATTGGTATTATTGACTGTTCGGCGTATTGACAAATCAACTATCCAAGTAACGGTGAATTAATTTGAAATAGTAATGACTAACGTTTTCTTGGCAATGCGAACCGTGGCCCCGGCACTGTGACTCAGGCCGCTGAAGGCTTTCCGACGCGATCATCAAATTACTACTGCCGGTTTTCTTCGAGTCAACTGCCCAGGCACTATATATTCTTGTCACTTTTAAAACGACTTAATATTAAAATTAATATTTCTCGGTGGCAGTGTTTCTATTAATATTTTTCTACTCAGATTAATATCAAGTTAATATGATCGGCCCACATATTAATATTGAGAATATTCCGAGCCATTAGTTTGTTTTTTGATTTTTTTTTGCGGATGGTTCGGTCTAGGTATTGAGTGACGATCCTGACCCGGCTCGCCGCCTGATTGCAAAAAATTTCATATTATTAATAATATCAACGGTTCTCGTGTTTCGCCGCCTACAGGGGGGCGGGGGCAGGCTCGCATCAATAATACGTTGTTAAATACCATGGTACCCGACGTGGCGGAGCTACTGGCCTGCCTGGCGAGTCTGCCCGAGCTGCGGAGCCTGGCCTGGCACGACACTTTCGGTATGCTGAACGACTCGTGCGCAGACAACAGCGCTAGGCCGCGGGTCGAGAGCCTGACACTCTGCAACGCGGCGCTGCGCTCCTCGCGCTTTTTCAACTGTTGGCCCAACCTGCGCGCGCGGACTTTCACCAAGGCGTTCTTAGAGGAGCTGGACCACATTGCGGCTAGGGCCGAGGACGTCGTGCTGTTCGACTGCCTTTGTCTGCGCGGGCTGCGTTTCGGCAGCGCGCCCAGGCTGCAGACATTAACAATCACCGACTGTGCAGCTGAGCTCGACCTGTGGGCCATGGACCCGGCGCCGCGCCTGCGCGAGCTGACGCTACAGAACGTGGCAAGCGTCGCAAACTTGTGCGCGCTAGCGGACAGCCGCGCGCTGTCGAGCCTGAGCCTCAGCGGGACGCCGCTCGATCAGCAAAATAACAGGGACTTGCAGCTCTTGCAAAAAAAGAATCCCTTGCAAGTTTTCAGGGTTGCTCATTCGTAGACAGCCCCTTCCCACCCTCCCCCCCTCCCCCCCCCCCCCCCCCACGTTCCTCCCTCCCTAAACTGATGGTCCCGGCAAACACACACACACACACACACATACACACACATGCCACCAAAAAGAAAGGCCAGCACGGACCTTATTCTTAGCAGTTGGGGTGGGAAGTGGGGGCGGGTCACCCGTGGCGCGCCGCGGCTGCGTTGAAAAGGCTTTTTTTTTTTTTGCTTTCCTTTCCCTCCCCTCCCCTCCCCTCTCCCTTTCTCACACCCCCAATCCAAAAAACTTTGGTGGCAACGTCAAGACAAAGGAATGGCCACGTCCTAAAATCGGAAGATATTAAAAAGAAACATCAAGAAAAAAAAACAACAAAAAAAACAACAACAAAAGGGGGAGGGAGGGGGGAACTGCAGACAAAGCGATGTCCACGCCGCCGCCCAAGCGCATCAAGCACGACATTCTGCCAGTACAGCCCGCTCTCCTGAGCCTGCCCGCCGACGTCTGGGAGCTGGTCTGTGCCCTGGTCGCGGATAATCCGTCGTGGTTGTTCGCGGTCTGGTTCTTGGTCTGCAAGGACGCGAAAGTTAACGGAGGACCCGCGTCGTTCCCTGCGCTACGAATACTTACGGACGGTGCACAGGTCCCCGCGGCTCATTTGCAAGAATGGAAAGAGATCACTTGCATGACCATTCGCGGCAACGGGGCTGCCCCGATCCTGCGACTTCTCAAGGAGAATAAGACTATCGTACAGACTATCCTGATTGACAGAGTCACAGACCAGGACCTAAAAGAGGCCGCGGACATAGCGAGCTTGCGAGGTTTGGGCAACATTCACGAGAAGCGCATGCACAGTAACTGTAACGAAGGGCCCGTGTGTGTCCCGTGCAAGACCTGGCTGAGCAGCTGCTCGGCGGCCACCGACGAAGCACTGATCGCCTACCTAAAAGTCAAGAAGCCGCGCACCTTAGATCTGAGCCATAGAAGACACAGGCTGAGCGCCAGTCTCTGTGCGGTCTTGCAACAGATAACAGAGCTGCGGCAGCTGGACCTGTCTTTTAGCGGCGTCCCCTCTTTGAGCTGGCTGGCGACACTCAAGAAACTGCGGTATCTAAGTCTTTATAGCTGCGAAGGGCTCACTGACTCCTCCTTTGCACATTTGTCTGGCCTGAGCGAAGTTCAACTGCGGTATCTAATTCTTGATGATTGCATCGGAGTCGCTGACTTGGCCCTGGAGAACTTGTCGCGGCTGCACAATCTCAAGCATTTGTCCTTGCTTAGCTGCGCCGACGTGCCTATGACAGAGCTAACGAAGCGTTCACGCCTGCATCAGCTAGAATACCTGAACCTGGCTTTTCTGCAGCAAGTAACTGACCTCGAATTTGTCACGGGTACGCCCAAACTGCGGGAGCTGATCCTCTGTCAATGCAACGTTAACGACGACGCGCTGCAACATCTCTCCAACCTGCACGACCTGCGGGTCCTGGATCCTTTTGGCAACAAAAACATAACCAGCGCGGGGCTCGCAAATGTAGCGCGGCTTAAACGGCTGCGAGAGCTAGATCTGGGCTCCTGTCACCGCATCACCTCTGCCGGGCTACAACATCCCTCCGGCCTCAAACTGCAAAAGCTGAATCTGGCGGGTTGTGCGATCGACGAGTTCAAGTCTTTGTCTGAGTTCTACGCGCTGCAAGACCTGTCGCTGAGCGGGCAGGCATTGACTGGTGATGAACTCGCTCACCTACCAAGCCAGTTACAGCAGCTGGTTGTAAAGGACTGTGCAAATCTGGCTTCTATCATGCATTTGAGAGCATTGCCAAACCTGCGGGACCTACGTTTTACTAATTGTCCCGGGCTTACTAATGACGTGTTTGAGCACTTTCTGGCAATGGAAAACTCACAGAAACTAAATATCTGGCGTTCTGGAAAAATAAGTAGAAAGGCAATCGAGGCTTTCAAAAGAGCGTGCCCTGGTTGCGACTTTCATTGCAGATAGGCATTCATTTCGGCTTAGCAGGACACCGGAGAAAATTAAGCACTGGCACACTTGTTCGTACTGAGCTAAACTCCATTTTTTTTGTTTTCAGGTTGAAGTAAGAAAATGTCTTGGGTTTTAATTAAAGAAACGTTGCAAAACAATTGTTTGGTTTTGGCACACAAGCGTAGAAACAGACGTCTGTTTTTTTTTAGATGTCCGAGACTTATTCTTTGTAGAAGCCACATGGACATTGTCCTGATCTTCGGAATTGTTAAGTTCTCCACAGTTTTCGCAGGGGTAGTAGCAGCAAGTCTCGCAGCCGATCTCTAGGATTGACGCCATGGCCACCTCGTGAGACTCTGAAATTCTGCTTGCACCCAGCAGTGCTTGCAGAAGCAGGTGATTCTGTTCGCGAAGCTTGTCTTCGCTGCACTCCGCAACCTCTTTGCAAAGCTTCAAGCGTTTTTCCTCGGAGCCGGCTACTTCCTTGTAGTGCACGCCGGAACTCTTGGCCCTGCCGACACCAGGCCTCATTGACAGCTTCCTTCCCGCGCTTGACTAACAGGATCTTCTTGGCACTCGCCACGGCCTTGGCCGCCTCTGGCTTGTCAGTGCGTGTTCTCTTACTCATACCTATTTGACAATTTTCGACAACATATGTCCTGACTTTTTTTTCTTTTTTTTTTGGACAAATGACAAAGACAAAGGATACATAGAGAGAGAGAGAGAGACAAGAGAGGGAAATAAAAAAGCTAATGCAACACAAACTTGAGTGTAACTCGGGGGGGGGGGGAGGGGGCACGACACAATCCAAAAGATCATGCACAAAAATTCACACAGACACACACAGGCTTCCACACACAGGCTTCCACACACACACACACACACACACACACCCACAAAATTTACACACACGTTACGCACACGCAAAAGCACAAAAATTCACACACACGTTACGCACACTCTTGATGATACAAACAGTAATGTACACACTTATTGCCATTAGCACAAAACTGATTTTATACCAAACTGTCCAACACGAAAAGTGGACAGCTTTGGTTTTTTTAGAGGCCCCCCCCCAACTGTATCATATTGCGCAGGGTGCACTTCGGTGGCACCGACTACCGACATGAAATCCTTGGGCTCGATGCGGCAAAACACCTAAAGCAAACACATAAAACTATCGCGGACAGATGACGCCTGCACACACACAAAATCACACATACACACACACACACAAAAATCACACACACAAAATCACACACACGCACAACCCTCACACAAACGCACACACACACACAACCCTCACACACACAACCCTCACACAAACGCACACACACACAACCCTCACACACACAAAAATCACACACACAAAATCACACACACACAACCCTCACACAACCCTCTCTCTCACACACACACAACCCTCACACACACACACACAATCACACAACATCATATAAAGCCACAACAAAAACCTGGTCTTGTGCATGAGTCGAAATTCGTAATTTGCGTGATCTGATTTGCGTGATTTGATGTATGTGGATTTGCATGTAATTTTGTGTGTGATCTGATCTGATTGGCGTGATCTAATTTGTGTGAATTTTGTGTGTGCGATCTACATGACTTGTGTTGTGACTCGAGTGTGCGTTATGTACAGATTTCCTCATTTTGAACTGTCTTTTGATTTCACAAGAGGGAGCTCAAATGTTGTGAGACGGGGGGGGGACCCGTCCACGCTGCGGCCCGGCTCCCCCCCCCCTCCCCTTCCTATTTGCACTAGAAGGATCCACCCTCTATTCCACCCGCCGGCGCTCGCTCACGAAATATCATTCCTAGTCCCACTTCTTCACTGGTCGATCAGGATCGCGTAGTATGATAAGGGTAGGACGTTCCGCTAGAACACCTTCCTGCTCCACTATAAAGAAGTCACTTTCAGAAACCTGTGCATAAGCCCTCTGAAACAACCAATTACAGACCTGAATGCACCAATGAAGGTTTTCCCAATTTGGCAACTTGAAAAATTTCCCAAACTGTGAAACTTTTTCCAAACTATGAAAATTTTCCCAAAATGAAACAACTTTCCCAGACTTGGAAAATTTTCCCAGACTGGGACAGTTTTCTCAGTCGGACTGAGATCTTTACGTCCGCACATAAACTTTAGTACTTTTGTGATGGAGTTTTACATGACTCGATTTCATCATGTACTACATTGCTAGTAAAACTTCACTCATATAATCATTTATCTTAGGGTTTATAACAACACTGAGTCTCATGTAATCAAACCGGGAACAGGATATAGCTGTGTTAGCAATATTAATCGAATGTCAAGTCACTGTTATACTCAATCTTTATTTACTAGTTTTAAGAAGAATTTACAAAGGAAGAGCTGGCAAGGCGATTCTTTTGCCAGCGTCGCTGCCCCCCACTTAGCCAAATCACTACTTTCGGCTTTCACCGCATCGTACACCTTATCCCTTTCTCTGTCTTTGTACTTACTTGCCAAAGGGACAAAGTGTTCCAAAAACTGACGCTGTTCTGCGGGTCCTACTATGTAGTCTGCTGCTACATGTAGTAGAAACTCCCCCACAGCCTTCCCCAACAATGGCTGAACACACTGGTCCTTGTAGGGATCTTATGCCGACCCTGTTGCCATTGACATGTCAACCTCCTAGGTGTCAAGGTCCAAGTTTCGAGATCAGTGTCCTTTCCTTTCAATCTGCGAAATCCCCCTTACCACTGTAGTTTCCCTTTCCAGAGACGACTGAAAGCACTATCTCACACGACCAGTACAAAGTACTGATTGTCGAGAAGCTACTTGACACTCTCACCAAGACATAGTCAACAACAGTGACTGAACTTGTTCCCAGAGAATGCGTCGTTCCCAATTCCAAATTTTTCCTGAGTTCGAAAAAGGCAAAGGGACTCTAAATGTATTAAGACAGGAAGTCTTAACGCTTACGAGCTCAAAGTAAAAATGGAATTTAATAATAAGTTGAACACAACTTGTTCAAGGCTAACCTCTACTTCTAAAGTAGAAAGAGAAGCCAGAACTGAACCCAAACAACAAGCCAAAAGGAAAAACCGCTAAAAACGGAGTGTCGGGGCCTTGGACACGTATCAACTGACACGATGTGTTACGTCCGTAACCTGCACAAATGCCAAAACATACCACAAACAACAACACATTAGTGCAATTTCCCTTATTTAGCCATAAATTCCCAGTCACGGGAAAAACTGCAAAATTTCACTGAATTTCCTTACCAATTTTGCTTAACTTCAAACGGTTACTACATACGCTACAAAATGATCATCGGCTGAGTCGCCGGGTAAACGCTATTAATGTGGGAGGTTATTCAATACGGATGCTACAGCTTTGTGACATATGTAACTTACATCCTACAAACCTTCGCCACTTCGGTATACGGTTAAGTGTCACGAAGTAAAATATAGGATTTAAGTCACTCCTATGATGATGGGATTTAAGCTCTTACGAAGTTGAAGCTTCCAAGCTTATCCTCATACCTCTTTATCCTAATACAACATTAAAACCGGAAGTATTGTTCAAAACCGGAAATGTAATAAGAATTCATATTAAAATACTTCACATGTAATAACAAGGAATCACTTCCACTAGTGAATTCCCGTAAAAATTAATAGCGTAAAAACGATGTAGTATACAGTGGGTGTTACAGTTTGACTTTATTGCTTTTATTATTATACATCCGTCTCAGTGGTTCCCGCCTGGCCTTCACGATTTCGTTTAGAAATAATTTCAAACGATTAAGTCAAAATTCTTAGTAGAAAAGATCATATGTGTCAACTATTGTCTTTTTCCACTCTATTGCCTTTTTCACCTATTTCCAGTGAAACGCGCGCGTTACGGTAAATTTTTGGACAAGTCAGTTAGAGTGTAGAAAAAACAATGTTTGATCGCTTTTACATCCGTCCCAGTCATTTCCGCCTAGCCTTCACGAATCGAGTTTAGTTTTCAAGTTAACCAACACGACACCATCCGTTTAATGACTGTTAGACTTGAAGCGAAGCTTTGGCAACTGGAGACTCACAATCTACGATTCACACTCGATCGTAAGTTGCACCCAAGTCTGCAACGAGTACGAAATTACGAAAATAAACTAAGTGACCGCTCTGCTATTTACTGGTATTTCACCCGCTCTCATCGAGTCAGGACTCAATGCAGCCATAGTGTTCTTTATTAAGAGTTCGTTGTATTGGCCAACTGAAGAGTTGTATACAAACTCACAGGATGCGATTGTTTCAATCATCCTCGACCCCTTGATTTCAATTGAGAAGAGTTCAAGATAGAGCGTTCTGACTTTGAAGTTAGAAAAATTCGCAAGAATATTTAAAGTTAAAGAAGCAAGTATCAACATGAACTTCCTACGATGCATGCTTAAAAACCTGATACCAGCAAGTGGCATCTTCAAGTTGACGCAGGTTATCGATGATCTGATCTGGTGTTGTGCCTGCAAAGCACAATCGCGTTTTTGCTTAAGTTTCTGCTTAGTATCAATGAAGCTGGGTGGGGATGGGGGCAGGAAAGGGGAACCTATATCAGAGGCCAGTTTCAGCTGAACTTTCCACTCCAGTGTGATGTAGCTATTGTCATAAAGTGAAAAATGAAACCAAGAAGTCAGGGACACATCAACAACGACCTCCACAGTAAGTCTCCGTCCAGTACACCCTTTTTGACTTCGGAGCGAGAGAAAGAGGGTATACCACGCTATCGAGGCATAATCAAATGTTGTGCTTACTGCAATAAGCGCTCCGGAGAACAAAAAAACGACACATTATAGTATAGTATAGTATAGTATAGTATAGTGTTTGAGAAGAAAGATTACATTCGCATGTTTATCAATCTTTATGTATGCATTTGTGAATGGGTGTATCAGATATTGATGCAAGTCAAACGCCAGGCTCGAGGCTTCCAGCGGTCTTGATACCAGTAACTTCCTTTTCCCTCCCCCCTCCTCTCTCTCTCTCTCTCTCTCTCTCTCTCTCTCTCTCTCTCTCTCTCTCTCTCTCGCGCGCGCGCGCTTCTTTACAAAGAAGAAAAAGCGCTGTTGGCCGGGAAAGGACACGAGTGACCTGGGCAACGCGCCACTCGCGCGGGTTCAAGCCCGCCAGGTGTGGCCGGCTGAAGGTTAGCGCGGTGTGCAACGCTTGCAGGCGCCGAAAAACCACTTCATTCATCTGCACAACGATAATGTAATACTTATGTATAGTAGACCTACGCACATGCATATATATTTATAAATTTAGAGAGAGAGAGAAAGAGAGAGAGAAAGAGAGAGAGAAAGAAACAACGAAAGAAAGAAAGAAAGAAAGAAAAGAAAAGAAAAGAAAAAAAAAAAAAAAAAAAGAGAGAGAGAGAGAGAGAGAGAGAGACAGGAAGCTGAGGGGAAGGGAGGGAGGGAGAGAGGAAGAGCTTTGTACTGTGCTATACCAACCCCAAGGTAATCCAGAAAATTCATGCGCTTCCTCCTCTGTAAGACTTTTGATAGCGATAAGAATGAAAGAAGGAGCAGTCAGAGGACGTAAACAAAGGGGCAATAGGAAGGTAGAAAAGGTAGAAGAGATTGTAGTGAACCGGGCAGACGCGCAACAGGCTGCCCTCCAGGGAGGAGCCCAGCAACATGCCGCCCATGCTGTAGACCTGGTCGCCCTTGGCTGTGCGTGGCAGCGCGCTGGGGCCGGCAGCGCCAGGTGTGGAGAGGCTGGGGCAGTCCCCGCCCAACACCCCGCGCAGCCGCATCTGCTTCAAGTGCGCCACCCGCAAGCCTGCCAACACAGCCACAATGCGCCACACGCAGGTAGCAACTTGTATAAACGGCTCCATGTCTGCCGCAGAGAACAAGAACGAACAAAAGCACACCAAAAAGCTGATTAGTTGAATATTTATGTTTTTCGACCAGGAAAAAGGGGCTTTGAGGTAGGTATGCCAACCATGAGTGCGTGCAGATGATTTATGCGCCAGTCACATTGTCATGAATATTGCGACCGGTATGGAAGTCGGCCACAGGCAAGAGTCGAAACCGCTGCGCTTCAGGCAAGTGCGCCGCGTAGCGAAAAAAGTGAAGATTCCCTTCTTCCGCTGATAAGACAAGATTCAGAGACTGTCCATCCACTAGAAATTGCGCCGAGAGGCTACGGAGAGGTAATAAATCCCTGCCTAGCACTACCAACTGTTGAATAGATTTATCGAATATGCCAAACATCAACGACTTCGTCACGTCTCCAAAAATGATAAAGTTTTTCAACGTGTTGAGAGTGGTAACGTAGGAGTAAACATCACAGAAAGCACGGGAGGACAGCTTTTTGCCTGGCTTGAGTTGGTAGAGTCTTAGGCGAGGGCCAAGGGCGGTGACCACAAAGCCCTCAAGCTGCGCGACGGCTGTGACGGGCCCTTTGTCGAAGGAGGTCTTCTCGGGGATGGAGATGGGTTTGACCTTGAGCATCTGCATCTCGCGCCCCGTTCGGTCCATGCCCATCGCCCAGAACACGTGCAGCATAATCATGCGTCCATCTGCATCAACGTCCTCACCCTCCATATTGGTGGTTCCCATCAACACATACTCATCCCCTTCTAGCGTGACAGCTGACGCGCTGAGCACCGCCTCACGCGGGTTAAAGTCGCTCCAGCGGCCCACAATCTGCCATCCTTGTGCTGGGGACAGCAGCAGCAGTTCAAAGGCTGGGTACGTCACTGGCAAAAGGCGCGGGTCGTCGTCGTCCAGACGAGGTTCGGGCTCAGGCCGCGAGACCACCACACCGTACGTACCACTGGCCACCTGCCGAGTCACGAAATGCACCGTGGCGCCTAGAGGTACAAGTCGCGTCGGTAAGGACAAGTCCAGGCAGTACCAACCCGCTGGAGGGGACAGGTCATTCGGTTGCTGACTGACCGCATCGGCTGACTTGGAAAGCTGCAAAGGTGGATGACGCGTGTGGTGGGAAGTCAAAGAGTGGGGTGAGTGCGGCTGGCTAGAAGGTAGACGGCATATAAACAACGTTGTATTAATGGATTGATCGAAGGCAATAAATCCTCGTTCGCAGTTGATATTGTGGAAGGGTGTGACACAGCTCAAGGCTCGAGCTGCTGCACAGCCAGGAACGGGCAGAAGACAGGGATGGAAACGAGGCCACCCTCTAGGGGAAAATATCCAGATGGTAGGTTGTCCGGGAAGAGTAAGCAGGGCGTTGCGATATCCGGACAGGTCGGAGAAGAGAGTGAACCTCGAACACGCCGGCACCTCCAACTGCTCTTCCTCTTGTGTCCCGTTGCTCAGAGTCCTTTGCTGAGCCTTTCTGCGCCGTTGCAAGCGAGGATCTAGTCGGAAAGAGCTCTTGTCTGTCTGCTTGGGACGAAGCAGAGGCACATCACCCGGACCACTGAACTGCACGCGCACAAAGCGCACTTGAGGCGGACGATTGGGCTTGGAGCCCGAGTAAGACATGGAGCCAGGAACGAGGAAGCTCTTGTAGACGAGCAAGGCTCCCGAACTGAGCAGAACCATCAGGACAGGCAGCTGGTTGCAAGAAGGAGGCCCAAGGCATGTCAAACAGAGATCTGTCACATGCACAGACTTGCCCTCAGGGCAGATCATAGTAGGAATCGGATCATCCTCTGGAGAGGCTCCCTTGCGATGCGACAAGACCCACGGACCGTGCGACAAGTGAGCACACCAAAATACCCTCTGAAAATCTGGCAGCACATACAGCTCAAACAGACCGGATCGACGACACACCGCGGCCAGCCTCATGCCAGGCTTATCAGCTGGGACGCTGTGGCCAGCTGCTGGCTGCGAGTTTCCGGCAGGCACGGAGGATGCAGAGGACGAAGAAGTGGAAGACGCGACAGAAGAAGACGGAGAAGCAGAACCCTCCTGAGCGGTTTCCGGCTGCGAGCGCTGTCCGAAGAAAAGCGCCTCCAGCTCGTCCATGTCATGACTGGTCGGTGCGGACGTGCTTTCCGCAGCATCAGTCAAGAGCAATTTGCTGGGGATCTCTTGAGCCGGCTCCAGACCGGACTGGCTGGGCCCGTCCGCTGGTTCCTTCTGCTCTTCGTCCATGAGTTGATCTTGCTCCTCATCCTCGTCAGGCGCTTGCCATTTGTCTTCTTCCCCGAGGGTGGCTTCCAAGGCCTGGGTTAGTGTGCCTTGGCGGTCCCACCACATGCACACTGCACTGACTCTTGCTGCCAGCTCGCTCAGCGACTGCAGTTTGCCGGCGACGGCAGGCTCGCTTCCCGCCGATGTTGTCAAGTCCTGTAATGAAGCCTGGGTGCCGGCTCCGGTGGATGGAGGCAGAGCCGCCAAGCGAGGAAGAGACACACGCAGGGAACGGTCCTTGCTGTCCGCTGCAGCAATAACATCAAATATAGAGGCGCATGCATATGAATATTCTGACCAGACAGGAAAAAAATCGCAACAATAGTTAAACTCCAATTGATCGATTTTATTCACAGAAATAGATTCATCGAATCTTTTCCATCCATCGATCACCTCCCTTGCCCACCCCCCCCCCTTTTTTTTTCTTTAAAAACTGGCTGTGTAAAGGAAACGGTGGAAGGATATTATAGAAGCATGAAGTGATGAAGGGACCGAAAAGTAAGCACAAAGAGCCATTTCGAAGTCTAGTGAGTATGTACGGGTCTTGCACGCAGGCTTGCACGACGCCAGCCTCGAGAGGAGCCTCGTCCAACATTTGTCCCTTGTCCACCAAGCGCGCGCCCTTGGAATGGACCTGCACGATGCCGCAGCGACTGCCCCACACATTCCCCGCCGCCAGTGTGGGGCCGTCTTCGAAGAATCCTCCCGGGTTGCTCTCCTGCAGCTCCAAGCCTGCCAGCAGATGAAAAGCCCATGTGGAAAGCCAATTAAAATGTCAGATTGACGTCAAGACATAGTACCAGTCGCCAGTATGCGGGTGCTATCCGTTGAGCTTATCAGCAGAAATGCATGATAAGCATCCGTCTCACGAAGATGATTTGCCTGGCTCTCCACGTGACTGTCCAAAGCTTTGCGAGAGTCAGCCACGTCCTGGTCAGAAGCATGGCGGGCTCGTTTGCGCTGTGGCCCATTCTCAGAGCTTGCAACGCCCTTATCGGTATGATGCGCCTCTTGCCTGTGCCAAGGTTCTGTCTTTTGATCGTCTTCCCCTTGTCTGCGTTCGGACAGTTCCTCAGCAGTCTGGTCTATCGGTGCAGAAAGCAGTGCCCAGGTGCCGGTGGCGACGAAGTCGAGCGGGGAAAAGTCCACAACCTCTGCCAGCACGCCCGGCTGCATCACGGCCAGCGCGCCGTCGGCACCGTGCCCTGCCACCCCGACCACCTCTGTCACATCGCTGGTGGCTGCCCGCAGCGCCGCCTTAGTCAGCACTGCCCGCTCTTCAGGCTTCTTGGCGGCCTCCCCTTCCGTCTCGCTCGTGTCAACGGACGCCTCTTTGGAGTTGTCCTCCCCTGTCTGCGCAGTATCTTGACCAGATTCATTACTGTCTTCCTTAGCTCCTTTCTCCTCATCTTGGACCTCAATCCTCTCATCATTTCCCTGTTCAACTTCCTCCTCCTCTTCTTCGTGTAGAGCTGCTACGTAAGCATGTCCCGTATCGAACGACGGGATGGGTCCCGTTCCAAACAACAAATCTACCACTCGAAAGAAAAACTCTTTCGACTCGCTCACCTCTCTCAATCCCTCCTGCCGGCCTCTTTTGCGCTGGCGGCTCTCGTCTTCCTGCTCCTGTGGCTCGGCGCCACCCTCAAAGATGAGACGCAGCTCGGCCTCGACGCGGGAACTGTACTCCGCCTCCTCAGCCTCCTTGGAATCTACCAACATCTTGCCCTCCTCAGTGAGCGACATCTCCTCCGCTGCAGACAAGCTTTCCAGCAGCTTTTTTTCAAAACCAAGATTCGCATCAACGTCTGGCTCCTGGCTGGGCTCTTCTTGCAAAAGGCTGAGCAGCTCCTTGGTGCCTGCCTGGTCCAGGTCCTGGGTTGCGGCTCCGTCTGCCACGCGCTGGTCGGACAAGGCCTTGCGCCGAGAGAATTCGATCAGCACCGAGGGCCCTAGTGCAGCGCCGAGGAAGCAGAAGGAGTCGGACAGGCGGATGAGGCAAGACGCGATCGCCGAGTTGCCCACCTCGGTCAAGGTCATGCCGGCCATGTCCACGCCCTGCGCCTGCAAAGTCAGCAGGTAGATTTGGCCCGAGGCTACACCCACTAGCAGGTCTTCTGGTGTGAGCCAGCAGCTTTGCGGATTGTCCATCGCCAAGACTTGTTCGGCTTCTTGCAGTGCGGCGCCGTACATGTTTGCGGCGGCGCGTGTGCCGAACGCGTTGAGGGCGAGCCCCGCGTCCATGACCTGGCCACGGAAGTGCAGCACCAGGTCGGGCCCCATGACCAGCACGCCACCCACTGGCAAGGGCACCGGCGCCAGCCGATGACAGCTGTGCGGCAAACCCTCTACACGAGAGACCACGGCCACGGAACGGGCCAGCAAGTCCAGGGACAGCGTCAAGAGCAGGTTGGTCCGCTCGGCGACAGCGTACCGGCCAGCCCATGTGAGGCGCGTCTGGTGCAAGAGCGCAAGCGACGGCTCGGCGTAGCCTTCCAGAAATGCTAAATCCAGCAAGCCGTGCGGGCCCAACTCCAGCGAAC
>WBZZ01004634.1:60000-86182 GCA_019918135.1 Paulinella micropora
ATAGGCTCTAATGACACCCCCGCAAGGGCAGTTCCAACACTTCCAGACGGACCGGTATGTTCAATGAAAATACTGGTCCAGACGGAGCGGTATGTTCAATGAAAATACTGGTGGCACCGACGGGAATCGAACTGGCGACAGGGCCCAGATGGTAGAACTTGACCACTGGGCTATCACGGTGTCCACAATAATAATAATAATAATAATAATAATAATAATAATAATAATAATAATAATAATAGGCTTCCTCAGACTATAGCATCAGATCCAGATCCTGGACATGTGCCTCCATTAATAATAATAATAATAATAATAATAATAATAATAATAATAATAATAATAATAATAGTGCTTCTCTGTCAATGGCTGATGCATTTCTGCACATGCGCCTCCATCGTCTCACCCGTGAGGGGAGTACGAAGAATTGACGATAAGCTCTAATGACACCCCCGCAAGGGCAGTTCCAACACTTCCAGACGGGCCGGTATGTTCAATGAAAATACTGGTCCAGAAATAGACCGGTATGTTCAATGAAAATACTGGTGGCACCGACGGGAATCGAACTGGCGACAGGGCCCAGATGGTAGAACTTGACCACTGGGCTATCACGTGTGTCCTAATAATAATAATAATAATAATAATAATAATAATAATAATAATAGTGTATCTCCTGCCAATTGCTGAGCCAAAAGGCCATGTGCATCCAGTCCTCCATTCCATAAGGAAAGTCTCCACACCAATCGGTGGAATAAAAGAAGTGACGGCATAGAACATTACTCTAGGAGCTTTATACCAATCAGCCCATGGAAAGGACCGATGGCCTATGTACTCCCTAAATAATAATAATAATAATAATAATAATAATAATAATAATAATAATAATAATAATAATAATAATAATAGTGCTTCTCTGTCAATGGCTGATGCATTTCTGCACATGCGCCTCCATCGTCTCACCCGTGAGGGGAGTACGAAGAATTGACGATAGGCTCTAATGACACCCCCGCAAGGGCAGTTCCAACGCTTCCAGACGGACCGGTATGTTCAATGAAAATACTGGTCCAGACGGACCGGTATGTTCATTGAAAATACTGGTGGCACCGACGGGAATCAAACTGGCGACAGGGCCCAAATGGTAGAACTTGACCACTGGGCTATCACGGTGTCCAATAATAATAATAATAATAATAATAATAGTGCTTCTCTGTCAATGGCTGATGCATTTCTGCACATGCGCCTCCATCGTCTCACCCGTGAGGGGAGTACGAAGAATTGACGATAAGCTCTAATGACACCCCCGCAAGGGCAGTTCCAACACTTCCAGACGGGCCGGTATGTTCAATGAAAATACTGGTCCAGAAATAGACCGGTATGTTCAATGAAAATACTGGTGGCACCGACGGGAATCGAACTGGCGACAGGGCCCAGATGGTAGAACTTGACCACTGGGCTATCACGGTGTCCTAAATAATAATAATAATAATAATAATAATAATAATAATAATAATAATAATAATAGACTTATCAGTCAATTGGCCTTTGATCCTGTCGGACATGTGCCTCCATTGGTAGCACGGTGCCGTTCGGTGACGCGGCTCCGCTCCAAAATAATAATAATAATAATAATAATAATAATAATAATGTATCTCCTGCCAATTGCTGAGCCAAAAGGCCATGTGCATCCAGTCCTCCATTCCATAAGGAAAGTCTCCACACCAATCGGTGGAATAAAGGAAGTGACGGCATAGAACATTACTCTAGGAGCTTTATACCAATCAGCCCATGGAAAGGGACCGAAGGCCTATGTACTCCCTAAATAATAATAATAATAATAATAATAATAATAATAATAGTGCTTCTCTGTCAATGGCTGATGCATTTCTGCACATGCGCCTCCATCGTCTCACCCGTGAGGGGAGTACGAAGAATTGACGATAAGCTCTAATGACACCCCCGCAAGGTCAGTTCCAACACTTTCAGACGGGCCGGTATGTTCAATGAAAATACTAGTCCAGACGGATCGGTATGTTCAATGAAAATACTGGTGGCACCGACGGGAATCGAACTGGCGACAGGGCCCAGATGGTAGAACTTGACCACTGGGCAATAATAATAATAATAATAATAATAGTGCTTCTCTGTCAATGGCTGATGCATTTCTGCACATGCGCCTCCATCGTCTCACCCGTGAGGGGAGTACGAAGAATTGACGATAAGCTCTAATGACACCCCCGCAAGGGCAGTTCCAACACTTCCAGACGGGCCGGTATGTTCAATGAAAATACTGGTCCAGAAATAGACCGGTATGTTCAATGAAAATACTGGTGGCACCGACGGGAATCGAACTGGCGACAGGGCCCAGATGGTAGAACTTGACCACTGGGCTATCACGGTGTCCAATAATAATAATAATAATAATAATAGTGCTTCTCTGTCAATGGCTGATGCATTTCTGCACATGCGCCTCCATGGTCTCACCCGTGAGGGGAGTACGAAGAATTGACGATAGGCTCTAATGACACCCCCGCAAGGGCAGTTCCAACACTTCCAGACGGACCGGTATGTTCAATGAAAATACTGGTGGCACCGACGGGAATCGAACTGGCGACAGGGCCAATAATAATAATAATAATTATAATAGTGCTTCTCTGTCAATGGCTGATGCATTTCTGCACATGCGCCTCCATCGTCTCACCCGTGAGGGGAGTACGAAGAATTGACGATAGGCTCTAATGACACCCCCGCAAGGGCAGTTCCAACACTTCCAGACGGACCGGTATGTTCAATGAAAATACTGGTGGCACCGACGAGAATCGAACTGGCGACAGGGCCCAGATGGTAGAACTTGACCACTGGGCTATCACGGTGTCCAAATAATAATAATAATAATAATAATAATAGTGCTTCTCTGTCAATGGCTGATGCATTTCTGCACATGCGCCTCCATCGTCTCACCCGTGAGGGGAGTACGAAGAATTGACGATAAGCTCTAATGACACCCCCGCAAGGGCAGTTCCAACACTTCCAGACGGGCCGGTATGTTCAATGAAAATACTGGTCCAGAAATAGACCGGTATGTTCAATGAAAATACTGGTGGCACCGACGGGAATCGAACTGGCGACAGGGCCCAGATGGTAGAACTTGACCACTGGGCTATCACGGTGTCCATAATAATAATAATAATAATAATAATAATAATAATAGTGCTTCTCTGTCAATGGCTGATGCATTTCTGCACATGCGCCTCCATCGTCTCACCCGTGAGGGGAGTACGAAGAATTGACGATAAGCTCTAATGACACCCCCGCAAGGGCAGTTCCAACACTTCCAGACGGGCCGGTATGTTCAATGAAAATACTGGTCCAGTCCAGATGGATCGGTATGTTCAATGAAAATACTGGTGGCACCGACGGGAATCGAACTGGCGACAGGGCCCAGATGGTAGAACTTGACCACTGGGCTATCACGGTGTCCAAATAATAATAATAATAATAATAATAATAATAATAACAATAATAGTGCTTCTCTGTCAATGGCTGATGCAAATCTGCACATGCGCCTCCATCGTCTCACCCGTGAGGGGAGTACGAAGAATTGACGATAGGCTCTAATGACACCCCCGCAAGGGCAGTTCCAACACTTCCAGACGGACCGGTATGTAATAATAATAATAATAATAATAGGCTTCCTCAGACTATAGCATCAGATCCAGATCCTGGACATGTGCCTCCATTAATAATAATAATAATAATAATAATAATAATAATAATACTATATCTGAGGCGTACTGATGCAGCTAATGGCATATCCTCAACGGACATAAGCCTCCAATACCCTTGTTCGAGGTCCTCCACCCCCCCGTGTCAGTCTCTCGCCTGATGATCGGGGCCACCGATGGAGCTCCTGAGGGCAAGACTGCACTAAGCCGAGGTTATTCCGCAGTCCCAGCAACCTCTTGCAAGACGTCACCGAATGTGCAAGTGCATACACCAAGCGCGGTTGCTAGAGCTGCCTCGAAACCCCACCCATAACAATCTGGTGTCTGCTGGGTCCTGGGCTATCAACCAGCATATGCGGAGTTTAAGATCTTTTACGCGCGCAACGACCCTCCTCCCCAGCATCTACCACCAAAGGGTTATGAGTTGGCGTCACAGTTTAACGCCTTGAGGCCATTGGGCTGGAACTCTGTTTAGCAAGTGTGACTAGGTTTTTTCATCGGGATTTCCCTCAAATATGTCACAGTCAACACTCCAAGGCAGATTTACTATATCTGAGGCGTACTGATGCAGCTAATGGCATATCCTCAACGGACATAAGCCTCCAATACCCTTGGTCGAGGTCCTCCACCCCCCCGTGTCAGTCTCTCGCCTGATGATCGGGGCCACCGATGGAGCTCCTGAGGGCAAGACTGCACTAAGCCGAGGTTATTCCGCAGTCCCAGCAACCTCTTGCAAGACGTCACCGAATGTGCAAGTGCATACACCAAGCGCGGTTGCTAGAGCTGCCTCGAAACCCCACCCATAACAATCTGGTGTCTGCTGGGTCCTGGGCTATCAACCAGCATATGCGGAGTTTAAGATCTTTTACGCGCGCAACGACCCTCCTCCCCAGCATCTACCACCAAAGGGTTATGAGTTGGCGTCGCAGTTTAACGCCTTGAGGCCATTGGGCTGGAACTCTGTTTAGCAAGTGTGACTAGGTTTTTTCATCGGGATTTCCCTCAAATATGTCACAGAATAATAATAATAATAATAATAATAATAGTGTATCTCCTGCCAATTGCTGAGCCAAAAGGCCATGTGCATCCAGTCCTCCATTCCATAAGGAAAGTCTCCACACCAATCGGTGGAATAAAGGAAGTGACGGCATAGAACATTACTCTAGGAGCTTTATACCAATCAGCCCATGGAAAGGGCCGATGGCCTATGTACTCCCTAAATAATAATAATAATAATAATGAAAATAATGAAAATAATAATAATAATAATAATAATGAAAATAATAATAATAATAATAGGCTTCCTCAGACTATAGCATCAGATCCAGATCCTGGACATGTGCCTCCATTGGGTCACCGGGGTCAGCCGATCCCAACGCATTGTCAGAACACCAAACAGACATAGCAGCAACAGCAACAGCAGGGGCAGATGGGGGCTGTGAAGTGCATGAAGAGCTAGATGCGAGGGTGTTAGCTGAAGAGAAGAACTCGGAGACACTACGCTGCGCTCCCGAACCCCTCTCTCTAGCCAGGACGTCCACACTGCGCGGACGGCCGCGCCGCGCAACATCAACGTCACTTGGGGGAGAGGGTGGGACAGAAGCTGATGGAACCTCAGTGAGGTCAATCACCTCCTCGCCCCCATCCTCCACCCCAAGCTCCTCCCTTTTACCCTCCCTAGCAGACCAACACTCAGACACATATGATCCAAACAACACATCCAACTTTGGAGGGGGACGCAACGCTGTAACCCCTAACAACGCAGCAAGCCTAAAGTTACTGCGGAAGCGCGACTTCCCCTGAAAAAGCTTACAAAACAATCGTGATTGATCCACAGGCGACATATCATCCCAACCCTGCCGCACAGAGCCCTCCCGCTCCCGCCCAAGCAACACATCCTCCACCACAACCTCACCGCCTACGACCTCACCACCCTCCTCACTCCCTCCATCCCCCTCAGCACCCCCCACAGCCATGCCACCGAGCCTCTGCATACTCAGCAACAGCTGCTTACGTCTCCCCTCATGCATGGGGCAAACCCATAAGAAGTGCGCAAGGGACTCATTGACATCATCATGACAACAGAAGCAGCGAGGGGACATGCCACTGACCAACTTGCTGCGGTACAACCGAAGGCGGTTGTTGCAGCTGAGCAACCTTCTCCGAAGCAGATTATAATGCGCATCATCAAGGGCTACCCATCTTGGGAACTCCTTAGTTCCAAAGACTTGTCTTAGGATGACTCGCAGGCCATCAGTAAGATCGCTGCCTGCCTCTCGCTTGTCCCACATCAGTTGCTGCACCATCTTGACGTCCTGCTGAAGGGCCCACTTGTCCACAGTCGAACACCAACCCTCGAGGTCCTTCTCTGAGCTATTTAGGAGCTCCTGAAGCCCTTGTTGTAGATCCATTGAGTCCCTATAGCGCCTTCGGCCTCCGCAGTCGCAGTCCAATCGGATTTGACTTGAGATGCGATGACAGGAAATCGCTTCTCCGGTAGAACACGCAGCCGTCCATAGAACTTCAGTTGCGCCGCCCGCCGCAAACGCTCCGCACTCAAAGAGCGCGCCAGAAAGAGTGTAATCCACTTGCTTGTCTTAGGGCTGATGCCGAGAATCATCCTCATGGGGCGCAGCATTGCTGCCTCCAGCTTGGTGAGCTGCGATACGGGGGCACGCCAGACATCGAAGGCGTACTTCAGCTTGGCCCCCACAAGTTGATTCCAGCACATGAGACGATACCTTGCTTGTATCTCACCTGCACACCACAAAGAGTACCAACCTGCGGTGGCGACTTCAGTGACACGCGTAGCCCGCAGGGCCTGCTCCTTCCACTTCAGGTCGTCGGTGATAACCACTCCCAGGTACTTGTACTGACTGGTGACACAAAGCTTCTGGCCGCGAAACCACACCACGGGCTCACCTCGCTCCCTGATACTTGGTCGTTTCGCCTTGCTCGACGTGTAAATGGGCATGATTTCCGTCTTGCCGGGCTTCAAGTTGACTTCCAGCCGGTAATCTTCCGCGAACTTGGCCACAACATTGACCATCTTCTGGAGCTCGGTGCGACTGCGAGCGATGAGAGCCACGTCGTCCGCGTATAGAAGTGCCTTGATGTCGTTCAGCCGCTTCACATCCGTGATCTTGAGGGCACTCGCCAGCCGATCACACAGCTCATCCATAAAGACGTTGAAGAGTGTAGGAGAGAGAGGGGACCCCTGTTGGACGCCTACACCCTCCAGTACTTCGGGGGTGAGTGCTCCATCAACTAGCACTTGCGACGAAGTCTGCTCGTAGCACCTGCGTAGCGTGCGCCAGAACTTGCCCCTTACACCCAGCTTCCAGAGCCTCTCAAATAGGCCATCTCTCCAAACAGACGGGAAAGCCTTGCGTAGATCGACGAACAGGACATACGACTCCCGCTTCTGCAGCTGACGCCCCTTCAACCTCTGCCAAAGGATAAAGACCTGATCCGTAGTGCGACGCCCCGGGCGGAAGCCTCCCTGCTCTGGACGTAGCTTATCCGGGCCATCCACGAAGAGCGTTAGACGAGTAGCTAATAAGGACAGATACAGCTTACCAAGGCAACTAATAATCGAGATATCCCTCCAGTTGTCAGGATCCGTAGGATCCCCACCCTTGGGGATATTGACGATGATTCCCTTGCCCCAAGCTTTTGGAGTCCTCTCGGCTTCTCGAATCCAGTTGAAGTACTGCGTTAAGTAGCCATTGATGTAGGCGCCCCATACTTGAGCATCTCGTTCTTCACTTTGTCCTCGCCACAAGCTTTGTGGTTATTCAGGGCACGTTGCCTTGCAAGGACCTCCTCTTGCGTGAACGGCTTGTCCAGCTCTTCGCAAGTGTCTTCACCTACTTCGTGCTCCTTCATAGCCCGGGCCACCTCATCTCTGAAGCGATCGTTCCAGTGGAACTGCTTAGCTTCGGCTTCCTCCCACTCCAGCGAGCCTGCTTCTGCACAGCACTCCACCACAACAGCCGCACTTGCCGGATTTTCCCGTGGCTTCACCGAAATTTTCCGAAATTCCTCCCACCGAGCGACCTTTTCCGGCAGCGTACACGCCAGTGAGCCATCCTCCCTTTGCACCGGCGCGGAGACCTTCGTTCTGCGTGCCCCGCCAAGCCGCTTCGCGAGTAGCCAAAAGCGCTTTGAGGATTGCTCGCGTTGACATTTGACCGCTTCTTCCTGCACTTGCTTGAAGGAGGCGGACTTCTTGGCCCGAGTTGCTTGCGGAGCCGTAGCCAATTCAGACGGGCTTCCGCATTCGATTCATCCCTCCTGTATGCTGCGTAGGCCTCCCGGCGCTGCTGAATGAGCTCCTTTAGCTCCTCGTCGAACCAATTGTTGAAGCGGGGTCGTATACATCTGGAGCCAAGGACCCGGTGCGCCGCCATTCGAAAGGACTGCGCCACTCCCTCAGTGACGTCATCTACCACCCGTTGGCTGTCGGCACCACCCGATAGGTCAAGCTCAGGCAGCTGATGCACTCCAAGCTCCTGTAGGCATTGCTGGAATACGTCATCGAACTTGTCACGTAGATGATCCAGCGCTTGCTTCGCAGCGTGATCATTACCTGAGACACCAGCACCAATAAGCTTATCAACACGGAAGGACCTGTAAGGTTTCGCAGCCCGCTTTGGTCGGCGCTGGCCGCTCCACGTCAGTTCGGCCCATACTGCCTTGTGGTCCGTATCAATATCATCTTCGCATACTCCGAACTTTGCTCCAGATGCCAAGCCAGGCGACGCGCTGATGTAATCGAGGAGGTGCTTGCCTGTGCCCATGCCGCGCTGCTCATGCCGGGACCACCAGTAGGACCCTTCCACTGGGCACGAGAAGCCGCTCAGATTTCGCAGGCCCGTAGCGACGAGGACAGCCGCGGGTCTCTTGCCATTCTCTGAACGTACCGGTGCTCCCTTTTCATCGACCTCCCCGTACTGACCGACGATGCCCTCCTCTTTTCGACTGCATGCCGGCCCGAGCTTCGCGTTGGCATCCGCCACCGTGACCACAAGGCCTTTGGCTCCAAAAAAAGCTATAGCTGCCTGCCAGGCCGCATACGCCTCTGACGACTCTTCTTCCTGCGTTTCCTGGGGAAAGTAGCCGTTGCCCACATAGATATCCTGAGCGCCGGTAACACCCGAGGCGATACGCAGCCACACTTGCTGCCGGTGGTCGACGGGGGCTGACACCAGGTTACAATACGGACCAAGGAAGTTAGCCACCGCGAATAGAACCCCACCCTTGCAGCGATTTTTCTCGCTGACCTCCGCAGGTTTTCCAAAAATCCGGAATCCATCCAGGCTGCATTTGGAAAGTTGCTTCTTGCCTGCCCATGCGGTGCTCCTGGGCCCCGATGACTAGCCAGCCCTTGTGCTTGTAGAATGATGCCCATTCCGCCGTGCCAACGTCGTATCCCGTTTTACCCTGCCAGTTGTGACTCGCGACGAGTAGCTTGAAGCCGGTATCGAACTGCTTGGAGCGGTGCTTCCTGGCTCGTTTCCGGACCCGACGGCCGCGCTTGGCATCCGCCCCCATGCTGCCCCCCTCTGCAGGTGCTTGCGCAGGTTGGTCCCCCACTGCACTGGCCGCCGAAGGCAGGGTCACCGCCTGCACATCAACACACTCAGACACACCCTCAGGTGCATCGGCAGCCGATTCCGAAGACACCACCTGCACATCATCGACACATTCTTCATGCAGAGGCAAGACGCGATATCCCGTCGCAACTTCCTCCTTCCGGACCGCCGCTTCCCCACGCAGATGGATGCGAATAAGCCTTCGGGCACGTTCCCTGTCCCTGAGCCTGCGCCCAAGGGCCACATTGACCCCTCTGCCGAAGAATTTGAGATGTTTGAGTTGCTGCAACGCCGTCTGCCTGCTGTCATCGTCCTCGTAGACCAGCTCCAGGTGACGAGACATTCGCTGGCCTTGCCACTCCATTACCGGGACCACCAGACGAAGACCGCTCATTTTGGAGGCGATCTCCTGTAGATTAGCGCGTTCTGAGAGCCCCCAGACAATCAGATTACGCCCGTCTTTGTCGTACCGATCCACCCTCCGGTACCGTCGAGGCGGTGGTGCCATCTGCCATATAGAGCCGCTCGCCTTACGTTGAAGCGCCGACCCGTGTGCCAGGTTTGGGGAGGAAGGATGAGGCGCAGCTAAGGTAGCCTCTCCACGTGGTTCAGGAAATCCGTCATATACGCGAGCCCTCATCCTCCCATCCTGGGACATCGGGCCAGAGCCCGTCGAAGAGGCATTCCCACGGGGATTGTCCAGGTCTTCGGCGATTCTACCTTGTCCCATAAGGGCCACAGTGGTAGCTCCGTGCTTCGCGTATTTGTAATCCATGGAGAGTAGTAGACGGCCAATGTCGCTGGCCATCACCGCCGCGCCTCTTTACGCCGAGGAAAGCGCCCGTCCATGCAAATAGCATCGGCGGTATCTGCAACACACACTACACGCATTTTCGCCGGTGTCACTGGATGCTGCCGCGTCGCTTCGTGCCCTTGGGCGCCCGCCAGCACCCCCAGCGTCACCAGAACCTGCCTCACGCACTACACACACTCTCCATCGCATCGCCAACGCCTCTACTCTTATGCCTTATGGACTTTCAGCTGCTCCTAACAATACACATCATGAGGTACCGGTGTCCCCGAGTGGAGCCAGATCGGACGGCGTGCCGCTGAAACTCCTCCCCCACGTGGGTATAGAAGGCGCGAACCTAGCGGTACCTATAGGGTCTGTATACAGACAAGTATAGTAATCCCAGCCGAAGCTGCTCAGTTAGAAATGCAACGGTGGAGGGTGTGACTGCATGGGGCAAGGCACGGCAACGCAGCAGGGCACTGGCAAGGCATTGGGACCGACTGAAGCCCCTCGCCAACGTGCGCTCATCATGTGTTCCAGTTAGGCAACCCCGAAGAAGCGAAGATAGGGAGGAGACAAAACCCAGATAGGATGAAGATAGGATTAACATGAAGCCGAAATGGAGCCGAGTTGGAACAGGTCAACTCGGCCCCATCTCGGCTCAATGTGAATCCTATCTTAAACCCATCTCGGTACTGTTTCCTCCCAACGCTCACCTCAACAAGATCACCAAACCGGAACTGGAAGCCCCCAGGCATTTACTCGGCAGGAAATTCGGCGAAAATGGGCTAACCAGGAAACCAGACCCAACCCAACAGCCAAGAAAAACGAGCCAACCAACAATCCAACAAACAACCCCACAACCTGCCTGGCCGAACCCCTACCGAGTAAATGCCCAGTTGAGAGTTGCGCATATCCCGGTGACCGCCCTCCCCAAGCGGTCACCTTCGTGGGGAGAGGCCCAACCACCTCCTCTTCCCGTGGAGTGCCATCTTCTGCACCCCTCCAGAAATACTACTACTACTACTACTACTACTACTACTACTAATAATAATAATAATAATAATAATAATAATAATAATAATAATAATAATAATAATACTATATCTGAGGCGTACTGATGCAGCTTATGGCATATCCTCAACGGACATAAGCCTCCAATACCCTTGTTCGAGGTCCTCCACCCCCCCGTGTCAGTCTCTCGCCTGATGATCGGGGCCACCGATGGAGCTCCTTAGGGCAAGACTGCACTAAGCCGAGGTTATTCCGCAGTCCCAGCAACCTCTTGCAAGACGTCACCGAATGTGCAAGTGCATACACCAAGCGCGGTTGCTAGAGCTGGCTGCCTCGAAACCCCACCCATAACAATCTGGTGTCTGCTGGGTCCTGGGCTATCAACCAGCATATGCGGAGTTTAAGATCTTTTACGCGCGCAACGACCCTCCTCCCCAGCATCTACCACCAAAGGGTTATGAGTTGGCGTCACAGTTTAAATAATAATCATAATAATAATAATAATAATAATAATAATAATAATAATAATAATAATAATAATAATAGTGCTTCTCTGTCAATGGAAATAATAATAATAATAATAATGTATCTCCTGCCAATTGCTGAGCCAAAAGGCCATGTGCATCCAGTCCTCCATTCCATAAGGAAAGTCTCCACACCAATCGGTGGAATAAAGGAAGTGACGGCATAGAACATTACTCTAGGAGCTTTATACCAATCAGCCCATTGCAAAGGACCAATGGCCTATGTACAATAATAATAATAATAATAATAATAATAATAATAATAATAATAGGCTTCCTCAGACTATAGCATCAGATCCAGATCCTGGACATGTGCCTCCATCATAATAATAATAATCATAATAATAATAATAATAATAATAATAATAATAATAATAATAGTGCTTCTCTGTCAATCGCTGATGCAAATCTGCACATTCGCCTCCATCGTCTCACCCGTGAGGGGAGTACGAAGAATTGACGATAGGCTCTAATGACACCCCCGCAAGGGCAGTTCCAACACTTCCAGACGGACCGGTATGTTCAATGAAAAAACTGGTGGCACCGACGGGAATCGAACTGGCGACAGGGCCCAGATGGTAGAACTTGACCACTGCTATCACGGTGTCCAATAATAATAATAATAATAATAATAATAATAATAATAATAATACTATATCTGAGGCGTACTGATGCAGCTAATGGCATATCCTCAACGGACATAAGCCTCCAATACCCTTGTTCGAGGTCCTCCACCCCCCCGTGTCAGTCTCTCGCCTGATGATCGGGGCCACCGATGGAGCTCCTGAGGGCAAGACTGCACTAAGCCGAGGTTATTCCGCAGTCCCAGCAACCTCTTGCAAGACGTCACCGAATGTGCAAGTGCATACACCAAGCGCGGTTGCTAGAGCTGCCTCGAAACCCCACCCATAACAATCTGGTGTCTGCTGGGTCCTGGGCTATCAACCAGCATATGCGGAGTTTAAGATCTTTTACGCGCGCAACGACCCTCCTCCCCAGCATCTACCACCAAAGGGTTATGAGTTGGCGTCACAGTTTAACGCCTTGAGGCCATTGGGCTGGAACTCTGTTTAGCAAGTGTGACTAGGTTTTTTCATCGGGATTTCCCTCAAATATGTCACCGTCAACACTCCAAGGAATAATAATAATAATAATAATAATAATAATAATAGTGTATCTCCTGCCAATTGCTGAGCCAAAAGGCCATGTGCATCCAGTCCTCCATTCCATAAGGAAAGTCTCCACACCAATCGGTGGAATAAAGGAAGTGACGGCATAGAACATTACTCTAGGAGCTTTATACCAATCAGCCCATGGAAAGGACCGATGGCCTATGTACTCCCTAATAATAATAATAATAATAATAATAATAGGCTTCCTCAGACTATAGCATCAGATCCAGATCCTGGACATGTGCCTCCATTAATAATAATAATAATGATGATAATAACAACAATAACAACAATAATAACAGTAATAACTTGAAACACACACACACACACTTTTAATAAGAAAATGCTTTCTTACCGCCGTGAATTATGTTTAATCATCCGATAATGATTAGCGAAGTTGAGTTATATCAACCTATAACAAACGACAGAAAGTCTGACCGCTGTGAAGTTCCTTAACGCCGGGTACCATGGTATTTAACAACGTATTATTGATGCCAGCCTGCCCCCGCCCCCCTGTAGGCGGCGAAACACGAGAACCGTTGATATTATTAATAATATGAAATTTTTTGCAATCAGGCGGCGAGCCGGGTCAGGATCGTCACTCAATACCTAGACCGAACCATCCGCAAAAAAAAAATCAAAAAACAAACTAATGGCTCGGAATATTCTCAATATTAATATGTGGGCCGATCATATTAACTTGATATTAATCTGAGTATAAAAATATTAATAGAAACACTGCCACCGAGAAATATTAATTTTAATATTAAGTCGTTTTAAAAGTGACAAGAATATATACTGCCTGGGCAGTTGACTCGAAGAAAACCTGCAGTATTAATTTGATGATCGCGTCGGAAAGCCTTCAGCGGCCTGAGTCACAGTGCCGGTGCCACGGTTCGCATTGCCAAGAAAACGTTAGTCATTACTATTTCAAATTAATTCACCGTTACTTGGATAGTTGATTTGTCAATACGCCGAACAGTCAATAATACCAATGATAACTGAAAATGCGACAAACCAGTACCTAAGTCAGTTTGTGCCGTGACGTGGAAGTCAAAGAGTCAGTTCTTTTATTATACTAGTTATTAAAGTGTGTTTCCATATATACTGTGTGATAGTCTTGCTAGATAGCCCGGGTATATCCTGAAAGGGGTCACGGTCGGTAAAGGTTCCACTATGTGTAGCTTCCCAAAGCTCATGAGTCTTGGAACTGAGAAAACAGTGGGTTTAAAGCAAGAGTACATCCCGCAGTTGGATGGTACCACTCGGAATTATTCCTACTTCCGTTACAAGCTAGTGAATTATTGTTAGACTACTGTTATTCTAGTAATAAAGCAATCTATGATAGCTACTACACTCTCAACACACTACAACAACTTTAATGAGAAAAGGCGCCAACAGACGCGCCACGTAACTTGACTGGCCGGATCATAAGTAATTGCTCTAACGACACCGTTACTCCGATACGGCCGGTCCGTAACTATTAATTAATTATTAGTTCCAACACTTCCCCTGGAACAAGTAAATTAATATTAAGTTACTGCCGTTCCTAATTAAGTTACGTCTCCTATTACTATTTTGTGAAACATTAGAAAACACAAACTCAAAACATATTCTCTTACCCTCACTCTCTCCGAGAAGTAATGTTGGGGTTGGCTACCCTCCTATCCACAGCGAGTACGTATCGACTAGAGTACGTACAAGGCACCGGACCTGTGATATATTCGGGCCTACCCAACGAGAAGAGGATTAACTCCCTACTCACCCTGTCTCGCAAATGAGTAAGAGAAATATGTGAAAATTACATACATATGGATCGTATAAGAATACAGAGATATGATAATAACTTCAAAAGAAGTAATAAAATAAATATGTCATAAATATATGAAAAATATATATGTGTATATATAATATATATTCACATATGATCATAATATGAAAACTAAAATTTGGAAGCGCTTCCCGTAAGGGGGTATATAAAAGTAACAAAAGTAATATAATATATGTCACAAATACAAATATCTGTAATTATCAGCGGGTCTGGGGGTCGGGTAGATGCCCGGGGCCTATCAAGACATATAGTCTGATCAATCGCCCTTCGTCTACCACTCCACCCCCAAGTTGGCCTCTTATCGATTTTTATGTATATGTGTGATTACAAAGGGTTTTCAGCATTTGAGCAATACAGTCTATAAGGTAGTGCGTGTTCCCGAGCTTACGCCAGCACGGGAACACGCACATACTTAGTAAGTTTCCAAGGCCCGAATCAGCCTTCGCCGCGGCGCTTCTCATCCTCCCCCTCGACTTTGTAAAATTATGCAACTGAATGGTCATTACAACTTAACGGAGGGGGAGGGAAGAGAAAGGTGAAAGTCCAGGCATGTCATGCCTCTTCTCCTATAAGGAGGTATGACGTCACTGGGCACGCGTTGAATCACGCTCGCGCTCAAATCACCTGTATCACTCCCCTCCATGTACAGTATGCGAGAAATATAATATACGAGAATTAATACAATCCGCTTCTGAGAATATAATTATATATGATCATAGCATGAATAGTTATGCAGGAAATACCCGGTACTTACAACGCGACTTTAACACCAAACTTTGCGAGAAATTCTTTCACTAACTTCACCGAGATTTGGTCAGCCAGGTAATTGAATTTCTCGTACGTGAAATTTATTTTGGTAAATAAATCCGCGATTTTTTCCTCCGTCGGTACCCGGAACAACTTAACAACTCCCTTCTTAACCAACTTCTCGAGCAGGTGGTACCTGACATCGATATGTTTGGTTCTGGACTCCCCTAACACCCTTTCTGAGAGGATGATGGTCCCCTCGTTGTCCTTGAACAAGGGGGTGAAACCTCTTATGGGCAAACCGATATCACAGAGGGACTGTCTCAAAGCAAGCAACTCCCTTACTGCTTCGTTAGCGGATACTGTCTCCGATTCGAGGGCAGATTGAGCCATAACAGTTTGAAGAACCATGCTACCGGTGCCCCGTTGAAGAGAAAGATATACCCGGAACGGGACTTCCTTGTAACCTTTTCTCCAGCAATGTCTGAGTCGACGTATCCCACGAGGGGGTGTTCGTCTATCAGTTTTTCGATATTGGCGATAACGGGGACATCGAAAGCATTGACTTCTGGAATCTGTGGCTTCACATGAGTAAAGCTCAAGTGCCTTTTCTGCGGCCGATGGTCCTTCGGCCGGTCTCTATGATTTAGGGGGTTTGGGGACAAAGAACCGAAGACCCGCTTCTGCAGTCGCTTCAACAGCACGTAAGAGCTCCCACTCTTCCACACCGAAGTAATTCCGCCAATCTGGAATGGCACTGTGCCTCTCCAGGTCGCCCACTACGAAATCAGTGATGAGGGTCCTGGCGACTCCACCACGCGGGTAGATAGCTGGCCAACCAGCCACATGATCCACAAACTCCACATGTTTTTCGTCAACCACCCTCCTTGCAGTCGTAGACGACACGTAGTACGACGACGTCTCCAGGGAATGTCCGAGGTACACAGCCAACTCCTATGTATTCGAACGACTCTTGTGGCTCCCCAGGTGTCGATAGCAGAGGCATCCAAAAACGTGCCAAAACGAGATGCGAGGCAACGCACGGTTCAAGAACATCTCATACCGTGGCTTGCATTATTCTTATTATTCTTATTATTCTTATTAATCTTATTATTCTTATTATTCTTATTATTCTTATTATTCTTATTATTCTTATTATTCTTATTATTCTTATTATTCTTATTATTCTTATTATTCTTATTATTCTTATTATTCTTATTATTCTTATTATTCTTATTATTCTTATTATTCTTATTATTCTTATTATTCTTATTATTCTTATTATTCTTATTATTCTTATTATTCTTATTATTCTTATTATTCTTATTATTCTTATTATTCTTATTATTCTTATTATTCTTATTATTCTTATTATTCTTATTATTCTTATTATTCTTATTATTCTTATTATTCTTATTATTCTTATTATTCTTATTATTCTTGTCATTCTTATTATTTCTATTATTGTGGCACCGCGATAGCCCAGTGGTTAAGGTCTACCATCTGGGACCTGTCGCCAGTTCGATTCTCGTCGGTGCCAGTATTTTCAAAGGATATTTTCTTTGAAAGTATTGGTCTGGAAGGGTTGCCTTGCGGGGGTGTCAGTAGAGCCTGTCGTCAAATCTTCGTACTCCCCTCGCGGGTGAGACGATGGACATGTGCAGAAATGCACTCGCCATTGACTGAGAAGCACTATTATTATTCTTATTATTCTTATTATTCTTATTATTCTTATTATTCTTATTATTCTTATTATTCTTATTATTCTTCTTATTCTTATTATTCTTCTTATTCTTCTTATTCTTGTTATTCTTGTTATTATTATTATTATTATTATTATTATTATTATTATTATTATTATTATTAGGGAGTACATAGGCCATCGGTCCTTTCCATGGGCTGATTGGTATAAAGCTCCTAGAGTAATGTTCTATGCCGTCACTTCCTTTATTCCACCGATTGGTGTGGAGACTTTCCTTATGGAATGGAGGACTGGATGCACATGGCCTTTTGGCTCAGCAATTGGCAGGAGATACACTATTATTATTATTATTATTATTATTATTATTATTATTTTGGACACCGTGATAGCCCAGTGGTCAAGTTCTACCATCTGAGCCCTGTCGCCAGTTCGATTCCCGTCGGTGCCACCAGTATTTTCATTGAACATACCGGTCTATTTCTGGACCAGTATTTTCATTGAACATACCGGCCCGTCTGGAAGTGTTGGAACTGCCCTTGCGGGGGTGTCATTAGAGCTTATCGTCAATTCTTCGTACTCCCCTCACGGGTGAGACGATGGAGGCGCATGTGCAGAAATGCATCAGCCATTGACAGAGAGGCACTATTATTATTATTATTATTATTATTATTTGGACACCGTGATAGCCCAGTGGTCAAGTTCTACCATCTGGGCCCTGTCGCCAGTTCGATTCCCGTCGGTGCCACCAGTATTTTCATTGAACATACCGGTCCGTCTAAACCAGTATTTTCATTGAACATACCGGTCCGTCTGGAAGTGTTGGAACTGCCCTTGCGGGGGTGTCATTAGAGCCTATCGTCAATTCTTCGTACTCCCCTCACGGGTGAGACGATGGAGGCGCATGTGCAGAAATGCATCAGCCATTGACAGAGAAGCACTATTATTATTATTATTATTATTATTATTATTATTAGGGAGTACATAGGCCATCGGTCCTTTCCATGGGCTGATTGGTATAAAGCTCCTAGAGTAATGTTCTATGCCGTCACTTCCTTTATTCCACCGATTGGTGTGGAGACTTTCCTTATGGAATGGAGGACTGGATGCACATGGCCTTTTGGCTCAGCAATTGGCAGGAGATACACTATTATTATTATTATTATTATTATTATTATTATTATTATTATTATTATTATTATTATTATTATTCTTTGGAGCGGAGCCGCGTCACCGAACGGTCCCGTGCTACCAATGGAGGCACATGTCCGACAGGATCAAAGGCCAATTGACTGATAAGTCTATTATTATTATTATTATTATTATTATTATTATTATTATTATTATTATTATTATTATTATTATTATTATTATTATTATTATTATTAGGGAGTACATAGGCCATTGGTCCTTTTCAATGGGTTGATTGGTATAAAGCTCCTAGAGTAATGTTCTATGCCGTCACTTCCTTTATTCCACCGATTGGTGTGGAGACTTTCCTTATGGAATGGAGGACTGGATGCACCTGGCCTTTTGGCTCAGCAATTGGCAGGAGATACATTATTATTATTATTATTATTATTATTATTATTATTATTATTATTATTATTATTATTATTATGGACACCGTGATAGCCCAGTGGTCAAGTTCTACCATCTGGGCCCTGTCGCCAGTTCGATTCCCGTCGGTGCCACCAGTATTTTCATTGAACATACCGGTCTATTTCTGGACCAGTATTTTCATTGAACATACCGGCCCGTCTGGAAGTGTTGGAACTGCCCTTGCGGGGGTGTCATTAGAGCTTATCGTCAATTCTTCGTACTCCCCTCACGGGTGAGACGATGGAGGCGCATGTGCAGAAATGCATCAGCCATTGACAGAGAAGCACTATTATTATTATTATTATTATTATTATTATTATTATTATTGATGGAGGCGCATGTGCAGAAATGCATCAGCCATTGACAGAGAAGCACTATTATTATTATTATTATTATTAATGGAGGCACATGTCCAGGATCTGGATCTGATGCTATAGTCTGAGATGTAGCTAAACCTTTACATATAAAGTCGGCGCAGAGCATGATACTGATAAATCATTGTAATAAGAGTGTTTCAGGGAGGGGTTCCTCGAGGGGTTCAGGGAGGGGTCTGAGAGTATTGACATACCATTAGTTAGTAAATCAGTCATATTAATCACTAGGCCGGTCAGCCGGTAGTTACTAATTGGCATCCAGTGCCTGATGAACGGGAAGTTGACCATATTATTATAGGTTTATACCATAATCAGTACAATATATAAGTGATATATTGTTTTATTGTTAGTCTTGCGATTACCTCTATCTAATCTTGTTATTATTACCATTAAAGTTATTCAGTTCTCGCATTTCAGTAGAACCACACTTTATACCAAGTTCTTTGTTAGATCAGAATTGGTAATTATAATTCATTAGGCAGTGTAATTTCACAATTGAGGACTGATATCTTTACTGATAGGACTGACAGTAGGAAATGGACTTGAAGAATTACGATTGGGCTGATTAGTTCAAGTGCATTAGTCAGGACAGGACACGCGTCTTAGTGTCGCGCCTTTTTATGTACCTCAATCTGTGTCTAAGTAAAACAACTCAGATTTGCCAAATTCAGCAAGTCATTAAGTGCTCCGGTTCAGAACACCGTACTACTATTTAAGTTAATATAAAGGGTTATGTCCTCTTCTGCGCTAAGAGATGCTTCGACCGCTATTCTGCAAGGCGACTCACTGGGTAGAGCAGGGCGCTGCATCTTCTGAGGGGGCGGTGTAGGCGGGGGCCGTCTAGTGGGTGGCGGGGGGCGCTGTTGCGTGCGATTAGTGGTTGCTGGTTGTTTGGGCCTCCACACTGTCTGCAATTCGTACCAATCGGGTTCTTATTCATGACTGAGCAGAGGTTTTTTTTTTAATCGTTTTTTTTTACAAGTAGTAGCTGGTTGCAGCCTTTGTTTGGGATGGGGAAAAAAAGAAGTTTGCGATTCGCTTTTTGCAAACTGGGGTGAGAATGGTAGGCCAGCCGTTCTTGCCCCCCCCCCCCCCCCTGCCCTCCCTCCTTCCTCCAGCCTGGCCCTTTCTTCATGCTTTTTCCCTCTCCTGACTACTAGCCATGCACACACACCCTTTTCCCGCCCTATTCCCTCTCGCTCTTTTTCTGTATCTCTCTCTCTCTTTCTTTTTCTCTCGCTCCCAGCTTACTTAATTAGCCTGTCTTTTCCGTTTTGACGCGGCCCCTGGTGCGCCGATCACCCGTGCGAGCTCATCGCGCCTGGTACTAATACTAGCGGGCAGAGATTGCAGAAACTCCACCACCATGTTGCATTCCCTCCTCTGTATGAATCTCTGAGTTTTCAGAATCAAGATTTCAAATCCAATCCGTGTAGAAGCCCGCGTTGGCTCCGATATCCATAAAGACCAGCGCGTGGTCGTGCGTCCGGGCACAAGGGGCGAAGGGGCTTGTCTGCCTTGCACTGCAAAACCTCGGTTAGCAGCTGTCCAATGTGCGACTCGCTTATTTGCAAAAAGCGTAGCATGGGGTCTACCACGCCTTTGGCTATTAGGTCCTGGTCCTCGGCCATGAAAAACCCCGCGAAGATCCGGGCACTTTCACCTTCACTAAACGGACGCTCTCCCCGGTGTGGAAGTAGCGCAGCGCTTGGTGCTTGGCGATCGCAACCGCCAACAGGACCAGCAGGACAGCCATAACCTCCAGAAAAAACCCGCAGAATGCGTGCGCGCTTCCGGCCGATGTCTCCCCGCCGACGTCTCCCCCCGCTCAGAAGATCCAAAATGTCTGCGTGCTAACAAATTTTGTTCAAACTCCACAAAATGCGGTTCTATTAAAAAAAGATCTTGTCTGAATCCAGTGAACTTAGCGCCAAATGCAGAAAAAAGCGGCAGCTAGATTTTTGCCGCAAATTGCGGCACGCAATATTTTTTTTATTGGCGATTTTGGCAACTAGCCACATAAAATTTTTCGGAAAAGAAAGGCGGGAGGGGAAAAAACATTAAATGTAAAAAATTCCCCGCCCCCGATTGCTTCCCGAAAAAATTTCTTCTTTTTTTGGCGATTTTGGCAACTAGCCACAGAAAATTTTTCGGGAAAGAAAGGCGGGAGGGGAAAAAACATTAAATGTAAAAAATTCCCCGCCCCCGATTGCTTCCCGAAAAAATTTATTCTGTTAATTTTCAATTGCCTACATCTCGAAATTTTTTTTTTCACAAGTTCCATAATTCAGTGAATTCCGCGCCAAATGCCACAGGCGCCGCAATTTGTGGACACTTGTTTTTTGCCGCATATTGCGGCACGCAATAATTTTATTTTAGTGAAGGACATTTCGGCAATTGAAAATTAGCTACAGAAAAATTTTCGGGAAAGAACGGCGGGCGGGGGAAAAAAATTAAATGTAAAAAAATTCCCCGCCCCCATTCGCTTCTCGAAAAAATTTCTTTTGTTAATTTTCAATTGCCTACATCTCAAAATTTTTTTTTCACAGATTCCATAATTCGGTGAATTTCGCGCCAAATGCCACAGGCGCCGCAATTTGTGGCAAAAGACTTAGCTAAACTTTCCCAGTCTGGGAAAATTTTCCCAGTCTGGGAAAGTTTTCACATTTTGGAAATTTTCACATTTTGGGAAAAGTTTTTCAGTTTGTGAAAATTTTCCCAAACTGGGAAAACCTTCATTGGTGCATTCAAATCTGCAATTGGTTGTTTCAGATGGCTTAGTGCCCAGGTTTCTGAAAGTGATTTTATTTACAGTGGAGCAGGAAGGGATTCTGGCAGAACGTCCGACCCTTATACGCCCTCCTGATCGACCAGTAAAGAAGTGGGTCCGTATGAATGAAGTCTTGGGTTCGGCTGTAGCTTTTAAAAGCCAGGTGCCGATGACCGATCACAACTTGCGCATTCTTATACCAAAATTCGCTTTTGAATAATACTGTTTATTTTAATTAAATTAGACAACAGTTCCCCTACATTATACCTCCGGATCCGGATTAATATGAGTACTACTAAAACATAGATTTTTGTGAGTGTCTGGGAAACATTTTCTCGGTTAACTATTGTCCTAATCTGGGAAAATCTTCTCAGACTAGGAAATATTTTCCCAAAAAAGAGAAAATATTTTTCACATTGGGAAAACATTTCCTACTTAGGGAAAATTTCAAGAGTAATGTATGTATAGGAAAATATTCCCAATCTGGGAAATTTTCCCAATCTGGGAAATTATTTCCCAAACTGGGAAACGTTTCCCAGTTTGGGAACATTTTTTGCATGTTCCCACTGTTCAGTCTGAGAAAAATATTTTCAATCTGGGAAAATTTTTCCCAGATCCAAAATATTTTTCTGTTTTGAGAAAATATTTTCCCGATTTGGGAAACGATTTTCCCAGATCGGGAAAATATTTCCTATATTGGGAAAAATTTTCCCACCTGTAGAAAATATTTTGAGGTGTTGTCGCCATAGTGGTAGCCTTCCGCACACACACCAATTCAAATATTTGGTGACAGCCTTCCACACGTTCACCAGTCCGTACTTTCGGTGGCAGTCTTCCGCACGCCCCGATAAGACGCTATAAGTGAATAAGTCTACCAAACCTAACGTTCACGCTACAAGGCTTTATAACCTGTGAGACTAACTTAATAATCTGCCGGATACTAGCTATGGTCTACAGTAGAAACTTTATTGAGAAAAGGGCGCCAAGGGAAGGGCGCAAATACTTACTAGGCCGGACATAAGTAATGGCTCTAACGACACGCATCACATATGCCGGACCATACTGACTAACCTAATTAATAATATTATTAATAGGTCTAACAATTTCTACTTGTTTGCAGACTTGGAATGCAAAGTACGAACACGACTGAACGTAGATTGTGAGTTGGTGAGTTCGCGTAACTTGAAACAGCTGTAAAGCACTTTAAGGATGGCTTCCGAAGTCTAGTTTATAATTTGAATTGTGAGTCCGAAACAAGTGCAAAATTCCGAGGCTTTACGGAATTTTGCATTTGGAAAAAGTTTCCACTGTGGCAGTTGTCAGTCACTCTTATTCAAGTTCCAGGTTCTTTGTTCACAAAGTTACCGCCACGTGCGTGTTTGACAGGAAATCAAGGAAAAATGCAATAGAGTGGGGAAAAGGGAATAGTTAATCTTTTCTAAAAAGAACTTTGATTTCATTGTTTGAAGTCATTTCTGAACGAAATCGAAAACTAGTTAGTGAAGTCGAAACGTCGTGCAGAGGAGAATCTAACGGGCCGGTCAAAAATAGTAAAAAGTCACTTGAACGGTAGTGATTTTAGCCGGTCGTTAAAGTGCTCAGATTCGATACTTGAATTTTTTCTACTAATCATTAATAATAAAAACTTGGAATTTTGACTTGATCGTTTTAAATAATTTCTGAACGAAATCGAAAACAAGTTATTCACCTGAAGTCGAAACGTTGTGCAGAGCAGAATCTAACGGGCCGGTCAAAAAAAGTGAATTGTCAACTGTAAATGTTTTAGCAGGTCGTTAAGGTGCTCAGTCTGATAGTCCACAGTGATCAGCTGTGAATCAACACTCGCAAACTTGAATGCGCACTTTCCTGCAGGAGGTCACTTAAGGTGGACCCCGGAACCCCTTTAACGAATGTCTTGTCCAGCGATTCGTTGAAAAGAAGAACGCCCAAGGCTCATGACTCAATTTACAATGACGTTCGGAATGCTCGCAGTCTACAACCGGCAACCGGTGCGTCACCCTCTCACCGGTAGTAACTTTGCAGAACGATGAATTTACCAGTAATGGGAACAATTCCCGCCAGTTCCCAAAGTCAAAAAGATATATTGTACTGTACCCAAAAACTTCCACACGAGAGCACTGATATGAGGAGAAAAGGTAATGGATAAAAAGCTAGTGCCACCCGTACCAGAACACCTACTAAAAAGGACTTACTTAATATCTAATAATACTAATAGTAAAGACTACTACTAACCATTAAGAAAGCAATAATAGAAGGTACTGAGGAGAAGAATCTAATTACAAATGTCCAATGACCCTTATCGACGCTCGAAGTCGCGACGATTATGTCGGTGGTGACTAGGTGGAAGGGGAGGTCCTTGACTGGGCAAAAGAAAGAGCGCACCGTGCACATTGTGGAGTGGCTCGCAGATGAAAGCATTGCCAGCTGCTGCCATTCGTTCCTGCCCACTGACAGCATCTGCACTACCAGCAAACGCAGGTGGGGTCACATTAGGCAAAGGAGCGGTGCTCGCATTCCTCTCACCGATCATGTTATGTATGACAACTCGATCGGCATTCGCACGCGCAAGTGTCTTGATTTTAGCTTGTGCGAACTTGTCAGCTGAGAGCGTGAGGCGCTCGAAGTCATGGATGAGAGCGTTTGCGATTTGTTCGCCAGCGGTCATGAACAGTTGGTGGTCGGCCTGTTCCACCTAACAAGTCACATGGGTCCTTACGGTATGCATGCAGCGTGTTTGGCGTGGAGATCATTTGCTTAGGTTGCTATGAGCGATGTGGGCATTGTTCTGGTGCACAGGGTCGAGTTGCATATTGTGCAAGTTTTGGTGTCACAGTAGTGCGCCGGCAGGCGTGGTGTGGTGGAGGTTACGATGTAGACGCGCGCCGCTTCGGGCTTGTTGGCGGTCAGCAGCGCAGTGTGCTCGGAGGCGGGCGAGTAGCGCTGGTACTGACCGTGGATGCCGTCCACCACAGGCAAGGAGTGGTGATAGCCCATCCAATCCAGATCACCGTACAAGAACGTCATAGGCACCTGCCAATCCAGATTACCGTACAAGAACTGCCACAAATGAGTGAACAACTGCTTAGTAGGTGTACGATGTCATGCTCCACTTGCAACGAAAAGAGAAAAGTGACTATTATTTGAAAATGAAAGGAAACGATGTAGTGCAGATGAGACCTGCAGACGAATGAGAAGGGGTGCGATCGCTTTCCGCGGCCACGCCCCCGCCTGATTAAACATCATGATCTCGCGGAAACTAGCTGACATATCTATCGCTTTCTTTCATTCTTTCTTTCTTTCTTTCTTGCTTGCTTGCTTTCTTACTTAAAAAATTTGTCTTTCACAAACACAGCAGTATCCATCCTTAGTAGGTCGAGACCCTAAGCAGTCGCACTATGGCAATATCGGCACACGGCGGCCCCGCATTTACGTGCCTGCCAGAGCAATTCAACCAGCGAACGGTCACGTTGTCGGTGTTGACGGTGAGAAGAGAAGGACGAGACAACAGACCAGATGTAGCTGGCGGTCGCCTTGAGCTGCTCGGGGTTGAGCACATGGCCCCAGCGCAGGCGGGAGACCTGCCTGACCAGACAGGGACCGGCCGGGCCTGCCCACAGTGCAAACCGCTTAATGCACACCAGCGAGCAGCAGAGCGCGCTTGCGTCGGTATTCTTTGCAAGAGGATGAAGGAGCAGAAGAAAGAAGCAGGATGTGTAGGGTCTTGGCTAGCTAGGTGAAAACAGACCAAGCGCGCGGACGAGGGAGATGGGAGTCACACCGGCGTCCCAGAGCACCGACAACCAACTAGTTCACACCAACGCACACACATCACAGGGAGGAGAGGGCAGGACTGGCGGACCGTGGCAGCTCGTTTCTGGGCGTGATTTGCGGCAAACCCACCGGCGAGCCCTTGGCATACAGCAAAATGGGAAAAGGAACAGCAATAGATAGATAGACAGACAGATAGATAGATAGATAGATATATAGATAGATAGATAGACAGATAGATAGATAGATAGATCCTCTGCATCCTCCGTGCCTGCCGGAAACTCGCAGCCAGCAGCTGGCCACAGCGTCCCAGCTGATAAGCCTGGCATGAGGCTGGCCGCGGTGTGTCGTCGATCCGGTCTGTTTGAGCTGTATGTGCTGCCAGATTTTCAGAGGGTATTTTGGTGTGCTCACTTGTCGCACGGTCCGTGGGTCTTGTCGCATCGCAAGGGAGCCTCTCCAGAGGATGATCCGATTCCTACTATGATCTGCCCTGAGGGCAAGTCTGTGCATGTGACAGATCTCTGTTTGACATGCCTTGGGCCTCCTTC
>WBZZ01004635.1:0-46033 GCA_019918135.1 Paulinella micropora
CCTTCCGTGTAGACAGGTGGTAAGGGATTACCATATGTTCCTCCTCCTCCCGTCTCTTCTTGTTCAAATCCTCCTTCATCTTCGTCTCCTCCATATCTTCCTTCATCATCCCAGCCCTCTTCTACTCCTCCTCCTACTCCTTCATCTCCTCCTCCTCCTCCTCCTTGATTCAGTCCTCTTCCTCCTCCTCCTCCGGCTTCTTCTTCTTCTCTTCTTTGTTCTGCCTCCGAGAATTCACTCACTTCGGCGGTCTCTGTCGACATGATATCGTAGTAGTAATTAACAGGAGGACAGTGTCAGCTCCTATGTTTGGTTTTTGTTCGTTTGTGTTCTGTTCCTCCTTCAGTCGATTGACTAGTGAAGAGAGAAACTAATAGAGAGGGTAGGATAAGATTTCCCGAAACGGCTTTTGACGGATTCTGCGGCTACCGACCGGCTTTTTTTAAAGCGATTTTGGCAATACTGTAAGCTTGGAGAGCAAAGAAATCGGGAAACATTGGCGGGCGGGGAAAATGACAGAAATTAGAAAATTTTCCCCGCCCGCAGTCGTCTCCCGATTTTTTTTGCTTTTCAAGCTTACCGTATTGCCGAAATGACAAATTATTTTTTTCTAATCTGCCGGAACCCGGTAAACTTCACGGCAAAATAGCTTCTGGTCGTCTTTTGCGGCAAATTTGTGCGAAACTGCTTTCACCGCATTTTGCGGCTACCGACAGAATTTTTTTTAAAGCGATTTTGGCAATATGGTAAGCTTGGAAAGCAAAAAAATCGGGAGAGGATGGCGGGCGGGGAAAATTACAAAGAGTATTAAATTTCCCCGCCCGCAGTCGTCTCCCGATTTTTTTGCTCTCCAAGCTAACGCAAATTGCCGAAATGACCAAACTTTTTTTTAAAGTTCCGGAACCCGGCGAACTTGGCGACAAACAAAATATACGAGGGGCCGCCCCTCCCTTATATGGACACGCGACCTTAGGCGCTGAAGTTTGATTTCGGAACAGTGAATGGTAGCGCGGGGACTTCGGCTTCAATGTTAACGGGCTCGTTGTCTGGTGTCAGCAGCGGCAACGAGGGCTTGCCTTTGAAAAGATTATATTGTAGCAGCTTTTTCATGAACTCGTACGCACTCTCAGTACTGCCCAGAGCCTCGTAGACATTCCTGTGTAGCGGCCCGAGCTGTGTAATGTTAGGCGGGCCGTCGGTAGGCAGCGAACAAAAGGACCTGTACTTATCTTTTACGATCAGCATGTTCAACCACCTAAGCAGGCAAGCAAACGCTAACTGCTGGCGGAAGGCTAGGGTCGAATGGCGAATGTTAGAAAGGGCGGCCCCAGCAGCTCGATGCACGGGCGCAGGTACGCATGCAGCAGCATCGGGAGCAAGCCGTTCCCGCGGTTGCTCAGCATGAAGAAACTGTTCTCGATCCTGGCCCCGCTCCGGGCAAACGCGTAACCGTGCGTGCGCATAGAAGCGAGCACTGCACTACTCCAGAGCTCGGCGGGGCGCACTGGCCTGACGTTGATTTGCGTCCACACAAACACCCATTCCTCGCTGCTAGGACGCCGGCGCAGGTCCCACCAAGCTTCAAACATGCGCCGGAGATCCGTCAGAACGTATTCATAGCCCTTCCAGTCTTTTCCGGACAATTTCCTAGCTAGATCCGCTGCTAGGTCACGTTCAGGGAAGCAATTAGAGCACCGCTGCGTTCCCAGTATTTCCTTTTCTACGCAGCGCCACTCCCAGACGCCCTTCTGTTCTAGTCCCTTACTCGTCGCGTCGTGCCAGAACTGCACACCAGCAAACGAGCTTTGGTCTTTGTGCAGTTCGTGCCATTCTGTTAGCACGGCCTCAAAACTCAGACCCTTGTAACTATCGGGGTAAAGAGAAGTACTAAGGCCCCCCCAGGCCCAGCTCAGATTGATAGTGTAGTAAGGAATACTTGACCTTACGCACAGCTCTCTTCTACAGCAAGACATTGTAGGTGCCTTTCTTTCCTGCTATGTTAGTTCTTTTTTTTTGCTATACAGTGACCTCTACAAAACTTGGAAAACGACAGCTCTCTTCTACTGCCTGCCTCTTTTTTACTCCCCCCCTCCCCCGGTTCCCCCCTTACCCGGTTCTTTTACTAGGGATCCCCTCGGTTAAGACGAGAGAGCTACTAGGGCCGGTCTACAAGTTTTTATTAAACAGTCAAAAGAATTAGGAACCAAGGAAAGCTTTTATTCCAACAATTCTTTTTTTTTTGAATCTTTAACAAACTTTTTTGTTTAGTGTGTCATTCGCTCCGCGACGCGCGGCCGTACACCCGAAAGAGCCAGAAGCACATGGTCCCCGACGGCCGGTAGTCGAGCAGGGACGCCCGCCAGCCCTCCCGGCCCAGCAGGGCGGCCAGCTCGGCGCCGTACACGGCCCGTGTCTGTTCCATATCGCCCGCGTAGAACGTCAGCCTTTCCAGCGCGCCGCGGCCGCAGAACAGCGTCACCGCCAGCAGCGTGCCGGGCCTCGGGTCCAGGCGCGGCAGCAGCAGACGCAGGCCGCGCAGGTTGCCGTGCAGCATGTCGCAGAAGTCCAGGTACGCCACGTCCCAGCGCGTCTCTGTGCAGGCGGTTTCCAGCAGCTGCTGCAACGAGCGGCGGTGCACGTGCACGCCCGGGAGCTGCAGTTGCTCGAGCGCGTCGCACACGTCAGCGCAGAAGTTGGGCACATCTATCGAAATCGTGGCACCGCTCGCACCGCTGGCGGCCCGTAGCGCGCGGCAGCTCGCGCCGTCGTGCCCGTCCAGCACCAGCGCCCGTATCGCGCCGGACCGCGTCTCTCCTAATGTTTGTGTGTGGCGGGCGATGGCGGCGTTGCAGAGTTCCTTGAACTTAGGGTCCCTCAAGTTGTTGAACGTGTCAAGGGCGCGGGGCTTGGCGTGGCTCTGCCCGTCAAGGGCGGCGGCCGCCGCGCGTAGTTCTGCGTCGAACAGCGGCACGGGCGCGTACTGGCTCCTGCCGTGCCAGCGGTCCCCGCCGCGGTAGATGATTTCGGCCCACAGCACTCCGTCGATCTCTCTGGCGCGCTTGCCGACCAGGTACTCGTGCGCGTGGTACCTTACCTTTTGCAGCTTGCCGCCCAGGATTGCCCGCGAGATCAGCTCGGCGCCGCCCGTTACCTCCCACGCCAGAAACCAGGCGGCGCGGCTGTCGCTGGCCAATGTCTCGTCGTGCCACTGCACGCGCGAGTTTTCGACCGAGCCGCCACCCTTCCGGGCCTCGCGGGCCGCCGTGGCGCGCGACTCGTACTCGGTGGGCCAGTACGATATAACCAAGGCACCGTCGGGCGGGCCGTCACGCAGCTCGCGCACCTCGAAGCCGTGCGCCTGGGCCCTGCGCGTCTGCTTCTTGGTCGTGCCCTCTGTTGGCTGGCTGTCGCGCGGCCGTCTGGTGTGTAGCTTCACGGTGGATGGACGCTTCATAGTGTGGGGGGAACGAACTCAGAGAGACTTTTTGCTCGTTGTGTTTAATGCCTGGCCGTGCCCCAGCCCTTCGTCTCCCGTGCGGCCGGCCCCCCCCCCCCGATTCCAAAAAAAAGAGAGTTCGCGCGCGCGGATGGGGGCCGCACCGGTGTGGGTTAGGCACCGGTGTGGGTTAGGCACCGGTGGAGGGGGGGCCGCACTGGTGTGGTGTTAGGCACCGGGGGGGGGGAGAGCCCTCTCACGCGCCTTTGGGCATTTTTGTACCATCACCGCAAGAAAGACGCGTGTGTGTGTTGTGACCCCTCGAGGGGTGCCCCCCTGCGTCCTGAATTGGCTTGCTTCTTTTTTTTGTTGTAGCTCATGCGGACAAGGTCGGGCCGTGCTCTCGCAAACAGCGATCCCAAGCCCAGGCAGCGCCGCGGGCCACGCCGCGAGATTATGCCGCCGTGCGAGGAACTGCGTGCCAATGTCGTGCCGCTGTGGGAAGCACACAGCGAAAACACGTACCCGCTGGATCTCGTCCTGGCCGCGCTGGCAGGCGACGCAGACCGTGACTAATTCCGCCTGCTGGACAAGCGAGAAAAGCGCGTAGTGGCCTGGTGCGAGGCCGCCGCCGAATGTAATCTGCCCTACTGCGAAAACCGCAGGGACGGCGGCGAGTACGTCGAGGAACAAGGCGAAGAAGAAGAAGACGACGACGAGGGGGACGACGACGAGGAAGAGGACGAAGAGGACGAAGACAGTTCCTCGCACAATTACCAACAAGGGGACGACGGAGAGAACGGCGGCGACACAGGGGACGGAGAGAACGGCGGTGGTGCTAGGCCCGCGTGCCTGCGCGGGTCAGCCTCGCACCGGAGCCATTGCCTCTGCGGTGAGGGCATCAGCAACCTGTCCGCGCTCGAACACGTGCCCAGCGGGCGCGTCTTCTTTGTCGGGAACCTGTGTGCGCGCAAATTCGGGCGCAAGCCGGCAGTACGGGCAGCACCGGCAGTGCCGGCAGTACGGGCAGTAGGGCAGCACCTGCAATACGGGCAGATCCCCCGCTCAAGCGCCGCCGCCTGCCGACGGCAGAGTTGTCTGCCTCGCTGGCGGAGGGTGTGAGGCAGCTGGAGGAGCGCTCGGGAGACGACGTTACGATCCGGCGGCTGGGGCTGGTCCTGCAGGTGCTGGGGCTGCTCGGGGAGGCGTTGGTCCAAGCAGTGGAACCTTGACACCCCCTCGACGTTCCCTCCTCCATTTCCCCCCCAACGACGTTCCCCCCAACAACTTTCCCCCCCCCCCACCCCGACGACGAAAGGAAAGGCGTGTGCAGGAAAGGGGAGAGAAGGCAAAAAAGACATTGTGTGCGCCCCCCCCCCTCCCACACCCTGCCAGAGTTTCATCAGAGATAGAAAAGGGCCCCAACATTTCAATAAAAAGAAAAAGAAAACAAGAATGCAGGGCTTGCTGGACAGACAGCCCTCTTCCGGCCACCGGCCCAAAAAGAAACAAGGCCAAAACATGTTTGCCAAGCAGGCCTGGAGCCTGCGTTACAAGACAGTGCCTTTAGAAAGTGAAGGTACAGAACCGCTAAGCACTGAAAAGACGCCCCAGTTCGTCTGCGCTGTTCTGCGCAAGTGGTTCAGGGCCTGGTTGCAGGAGCTCGCGTACTTTGCCCGGTGGAACCCCGTGTCGCTGTCACTGTCGCGCATCGCGTTCGTGGGCATCTACACTGCCATACTCACGTCGCTGTACCTGAGGAACAGCCTGCACATCCCCGGCATCAGCCCCACGGTGCCGAGCAGCATCCTGACGGCCGTGACTTTCTTTACTAGTTCGGTGTACGCCCGGGCCGAATCCCGGCGGACGCAGAACATCCGCGAATTCAACATGTTTCTCCAGGCGTTGATGTCCCTGGCCCTAGCTCTGCACTACCGCCTGGGCGGAACGCCGCAGGCTAGCCCGGGCGACAACGGCCGGGGCGACACACTAGAAACGGATTCCCGTAGAAAGGTCGCCGGTCTCATTGAGCAGCTGCAGCGCATCCTGGACACGCACATCGAGGCGGCCGAGAAAGGCCGGACCGCGAGCGACCACGCGTGCAAGCTAGACCTTCGTTGCGTGCGTGCCGAGTGCCGGTGCGCGGACGCGCTCAATAACATTAAACACAGCAACTGCACCCGGACCGCGATGCTTGGCGCACAGCTACAGCTGTCGCGGTTGCGTTTCGAGGTGTCCGAGCTGCCCCGTGATCAGGTGTGCTACTTCGAGCCCCTGCTGCTGGAGCTGGAGCAGTCCGTGCGCCGGGTGTCGGGGCACTACGTGCCCGAGATCTCGCGCGTCGTGACTATTTTTGCCTACACTTCGGTCTGGGCCTGGACTATCTACCTGCCCTTTGCCCTCATTCCGACCACGCAGGGTTACATCTCCGTGCTGGCCACCTGCTTCTCGTCGGTCTTTGTGTGGGCCATCACGGAATCGGCCGGGGGATCGATGACATTTACGCCCGCGAGGAGACCGTCAGCGACCACGACGTTCAGGGGTCCGTCCAATATACCAAGGAGGTCTTGAACGAGATCCGGGGGGCCGGGCCCGAGGTTGTCTTTAAAAGTTAGCTCCGAAAGCCTTTTTTTTATTAACAATTAATTAAAAAAAGAAAGAAAACTGAGTGCGGAAAATCCCGGGCCTGTTCGAAAGGAAGCGCGCGGGGGTTAGACAAATGTCCGTCAAAAAAAAGAAGCTCCTTTTTAAGAGTCACTGCGGGCGTGGCTGGCCGGCCGTGAGCGGGTGGTTGTCTAGGTTCGCTATTTTGGCTTCCAGCGTATTCAACCGCTGGGACAGATTTTCGGGCAGGCGCAGTTCTTGCAACGTCTGCCGTAACAGCATGAGGCTGTTCGAGACCTCCTGGAGCCTAGCAAAAAGATCTTGCATCAGGGAGTCCGTGAGCACAGGCCGGTGGGCCGCTACGACGGGCGCGGCGGGCGCAGCGGGTGCGGCGGGCGCGGCGGGCGGATTGTAAGGTGGCTCGTAAACTTCCAGGGCCCCGGTCCTAAACTTGGACGCGTAGTCTGCCATTTGCTGCTGGTTCGATCCCAGACCAAACACAAAAAAGAAATTTGCGTGCCGGTATTTCTTTTTTCCGTGTGGTCGGCCGCGCGCGGGAGGGGAGGGGGGGGGGAAATTCCCCCCGGGGGGGGGGAGACTGGCGGGGGGGGGGGCCGACCAGTCGCGACAGCTGCTGAAGAAGTGGAGGGGGGGGGGCCGACCAGCCGCGACAGCTGCTGAAGAAGTGGAGGGGGGGGCCGAAGCGCGACAGGCTGAAGAAGTGGAGGGGGGGGAAGAGACTGGCGGGGGGGGGGCTTCTCGGCTCGTGTGTGTTTCTTCCAGTCAGTTCCTCTTCCGCCTCCCCCCGTTATCCCTGCCTCTTCTTTTTGTGGTGCCCTTGGTTTTGATCTCTTCAATTTGTTTTTTGATTTCTGCTGCTACACCCTCTTTTGTCATGACTTGAGTCCGAAATGCATCTGGTCTGAGCCCTTGGATCCCTCTTTTCTTGATGTTTGGCGGATCCCATTTATATTCGCAGAGGATCAGGTCAAATCGACGAATCTGTTTCTTAGGCAATACTTATAGTGTGAATTGCTTGTTAAACTCCACGATCTGCGCGTTCCAGTCTTGGCTGGCGCTGCTGGTAAGCGCGCAATGGGCGAGAGAGTCGACGTCTAGACAATCGGTGGTTCCGTAGGGCGTGCCGGGCAGGTCGGGCTGATTTGTTTTGTCTATGTAAAAAAACTCGTGATGTTCACGCTCGTTTCTACCTGGTCTTTGCATCAACGTCTCTTTCTCCCTTTTCCACAAATCCCGGCGGCGTTTCTGCGTCCTTTGAAACAGCGTCGTATCAAACCGGCACAACGCCGCGCTGTAGTCCTTCACAGAAGATGGGCCAGGCGCTTTGAAATCGCAATTGGCTACTAGCGCAAAGCCGTACGGTGGAAAACGCACTACAAACAGTCTTTCGTTCGCCGCCACGACGACCCAAGGAAATTTCTCTTTTTGGTCATGCTTTTCGTACCAGTCTATTTGCACGCGTTCTTGGAACTGGCTGAAAACCTGATCTGGTAAAAAATTGCTAACCGGCTCAATTATATGTTCCCTTAAGGACTTGAGGTTCCTGGCGATGTTGTTTCTTCTGGCTGCTTTAGCACTGTTCGCAACCGTGAACAGGAGCGTGTGACTCTCCCAGAACGGTTGATGTCTGTCCCAATACTGCGTGTTTTGCCGCGCGCTCGTAAACAGATGCAGATGGTCCTGGAACATAAGCGGCAGACCGGTGATGGCGACAAACATGGTAGCTACCCCCTGTAGCTTGGCTGCTTCTTTCTCTAGGCCTGCCAACAAACCAACGTCCTGTCGCAAATTTCCACAGCTAGGGACTACGAGAAGGCACCTGTCCTTAACCGAAATGTCTTGGCCGCCCAAGCAAACTGCCCAACCGGGTTCTTGAGGGTCTGCCCAGTGTTGCGGCACCACGCGATTTTCGCCCTTTTGCGACAGTGCCAGGTAGCCGTCCGGTAAACTTTGGTCTAGGCGCGCCAGCTCTTTATTAATACCGTCGCTGTTTAGCAGCAAGACGAGCTGTGTGGCTTTGTTCCTGTGCTGTAGATCCACTAGTTCCAGGCGCAGGTCTAGCCTTTTGCGCTCGGGCACAAAGCCCGTTTCGTGCTCGTGAAAGTTCATGCCAGGACAGATTTATTAAAACGGGTTCTAAAAAGAGTCAAACGCGGGGAGAAAAGCAAACACACGCGCGCTGAAATCCCCCCCCCCCCATCCCAGAGGCCCCAAAGTCATTCGGGGGCAACACACCCCCCCCCCCCAAGAGTTTTCGGGGTTCTGTACAGGCCCCAAAAAAAAGCTAGCAGCCTTCGCAAGACGAGGATGTTCCGACTTGGGGGGGGGGGAGGGGCGTTCATGTTGGTGCTAGAATGGGGAGGGCCTGACGGCTCAGGTGGCGTCGGGGCCACCTTGATGCAGCATGGCAGCTGCCTTCCTCCTGGGGGGAGGGCAAAAGCCGCTTGTTGCCCCTCCCCCGCGTGCACATTGAAACTTTGGGCTTCACTTTTTCGAGCACAAATTCGGGATGGGGGGGGGCCGGCCCCTTCTTTTTTTTGGGTGGGGGGGCCGGCCCCAAACTTTTTCTTGGCGGGAGGGGGGGGCCGCAACACGCACGATACTACGACAAGGCACCTTCAAGGACATTTTTTCAGATCTGCAACAACACAACCCACCCGCAAAAAAAGAAACATCTACACACACACCGACAATCACACAGCCCTCGTTGGTGTGGTACAGGCCCGACTGACTGCGCGTAGCATCTTCAAGGCATGGAACCCTCCGCTGTACCTTTATCTCTCCCGCAACCTGCGCGCTTGGTATCGTCGGAGCTCAATTCTGTGCAGCCCTTGTTGAAATCCCTGCAGCAAGCCGCCGCTGCGAACCAGGCCGCCTGCCTCGAAGTGGTAATTGCTTGGAAACCAGCTCTCCTCCCGGAAGACCTCCCGCCGACGCCACACCCCTCGCACCTCTGGTTCGACGAACTGGAGGCGGGCCTCCGGATTTTCACTGGCCCAGAGTTCTACCTCAGCCTGTTCCGCTTCGCGGCCGCGACCGGCCTCCGCAACTCTGTCCTCGTGCGCCTGCCTACAGCCGAGCTGTTCCCGCACGTTCCGTCGCCGGAGCTCACCCGCGCCCTGTGCGGGCTCGGCGGACGCCGCGCGCTGGACGCTCTGCGGCCGTTCTTAAGGCAACCGCTGGACCGCAGGCTCGCCGAGGACTGTCCCTTAATCACCTGCTGCGTAATCATGAGCGACACTTCGACGCGGGTGTGCGCCAGGCTGAGCCAGTTCGAGTTCCTGGCACGTTGTTCGGCAGCGGACGGTACTTTTGACGCTGGCGCCCTCCACCGGCAGCTGGAGCTGCACGGGACAATCTTGATTTGTACCGAGGGCGCGCACTACTGGCAGGTCCCGCCGCATGTCGCGTCACCGCGCTTCGTGCCCTTTGAAGTCTTGTACCAACTGCACAGACAACGCGGCATCAACCTGCGGAAGCTGTTCCGAACAAGTCAGGACCAGGACGGCGACGGCCTGCCGCTGCGCGCGCGCTACTGGTTTGCCAAGGCCTGGCTCGACGCGCGCGACAGGCAGGTGGCCCTGGGCTTTCTGGCAACTTCCGCGGCCGGGTCACTGGGCGCGCCCCCGACGCCGGCCGTGCTGCGCCAGGTCCTGCTGGAGCTGCGATTCTTCGGAGAAACCCACGGCTGGCTGCGGGACGACCTGGCGGAGCCAAAGGAGCTGCCAGAGTACAGGCGTGCGCGCGAGGCTGCCGCCGGCCTAGAGCGCCTGCTGGGCCCGCTGAACGAGGACATTAAGCAACGAGCCCTTGCGCTATCCGCGCAGTGGATTCCGTCGTTACTAGACGACTGCCTGCGGCGCGCCCTCAAGCACGTGCTGGGCTTCGTGCTGAACCCAGCCGAGCGCGCGCGGGCCGTCGAGTGCGAACTCGCCAAGTACGAGGACAAACAGCGCCACAAGCGCCGCCGTACAGGATCGAATACGTAGTACATTCATTCAGTGCAGAAAAAAAAGTTACGACTTATTAAAATCGAACGATACAACCAAAACAAAAATCGCGTCTGTTTTTTTCTCCGTGTGTTTTCAGTAACCTGAATTCTTTTTTTTAATTTTTTTTTGAAAATCGCGCTAATATATTAAGCCCAACGTAATCGGGGAGCGACCGCAGTGACGGACGTGGGGGGTAGGCAACACGGCACTGAACGCGCTCGGGTTGGTCGTTAGCAAACTCAAACGTCGCGCGGAAGAAGGAGATACTCTGCTTCGTAGCCGGCTGTGCTTGGATGTTGCTACGTAGCATGTTTGCTTCTTAGAGTGTTTTTCCCAAACTTCAATCACCATTTCCCCAAAAAAAAGAACAAGAAGAAAGGAAAGTGCATTGGAGAGAGAAGGACTGTCTCCACTGCTAGCTTCTCTAGTAGCGGTTGAGAGATTCTTGAGAAATCAGAGGGCCGAACTGTCGGCTTCCCACCTGAATAGGCTCGACCGCAGCCTGCCAGAGCCTGTGCCATCGCAGTATCGACCAAGCCGGCGCAGTCCCAGCAGATGCCTTTGGCACCGTCGTCGCTGTGTTACCTTCTTCCTGCAGAACCCTGAAAGCCTCGCTTGCTTGCACGGTGGAGTAGAATTCGGTGAGTGCTTGGTTTAGTATCCCCATGCCTGGGAACGTCTCGGGGCATTTAGGGCAGCTTACTACACTCTTGAGGATGTAGTATAGGTAGACACAGGCGAAGATTCGCCTTTGGGCGACGCGGGACGTTCTGGAGGGTTCACTGGCGATTTGGGCTGGGACTTTGCAATTTCTTGGGCCTTTTTTCTGTTATAGTGTATAACCTGTTCATGAGGAGGAAAGACCCAGCCCGACTTGAGCTCCTTTTCCGCTTGATAGTACGAGTCGATCTCGGCCATTAGCTCCAGGCTCCTGACAATGTTCTTGACGTCGCCGTGCTTAAAGACGCCCCTGCCAAGCATGGCTTTACGCCAGTTAGGGTCTGCGCGTGCTGCTGGGGGTGCGCTGCACAGCAGCTGCAAGTAGTGCATTATAACTAACGGCCGCAGGTTTGCTTCTGCTTGTAACTTGGCTGGCAACGGATACACAAATCCGTGCTTGTTTAAGCTCTCCAGGCTCCGCTCTTTCTCTTCAGTTTCAAAGAACTCCAGGTCAGCATCGACGATCAGCGGGCGCAGATCTTTGCCTACCATGAGGTTGTTGTGGCTGACATCTGTCCAAACGAGTTTGGGCACCATAGCCGGGCCTCCCTTTCGGTCGTGACAAATGAACCTCTCGAGGGTCTCCTGGATTTCGGCAGCTTTGATTCCGGGCCAGACCGAGCGCTCGTTTAGTGTTCGAGACAGGCGATCAACAAACTCTATGGTAACAAACACCAGAGTATTCTCGTCCAGGTCTTCTTTAACTTTGAAACTAGACAGTCTTAAGGGGCCCACGTACCAATGAAAATCGCTTGCTGGCTTAACCTTTTCTGCAGCTAAAGATTGGGCATCTGCTTGCATGGCAGACAGAATTCTTTGGGCGGAAGACTCCGCCTCCTCGCCAGTCAGACTTCGGGGGGTCCACTGCCCATCAGAAGACGACCACGCACGTGTTACTACAGGAAGCATACAGAGTCGGACGGCCTGCCCTCGTACCAACATAACATGGTGGGACTGGCCTGAGGCTGTTCCTTCTATGAGCTGTCTTTGTTGCAAAGTTTCCAACTTCGAGACAGCGGCGAAGTAATCCGCAAAGCGCTTTTTCACTGACGCGTCTTCTTGCTCTTGCTTTTGCCAGTGATCATATCTGTCGTCGTAAAAGCCAAAAGGTTCTTTTTGAGCCCAGGAGGCTTCTGACGTCCATAGCGGTGGGGTCCTGTAATCTGGATTTGGCACGCTCATGGGCCCCTCTTTAAAATACTACAGAGAAGGGACCCAACTAAAAAAACAAGCATCCCAAAGATTTTTTTAAAACCGATCTTCCATCCGCCCCCCTTCCCACTTCCAGCCCCGCGAGCGCTCACTCAGAAAATAACTCAGCAGCCAGCCTGCTACCCCCCGTGCGCGCGCCCAGCCGGACGAGGAGCGGAGGGAGCGGAGAACAATATACATGGGGGGGAGGGCGCGAGACAGAGCATTTTACACACGCCAAAAATCAACAGCGCGCCACCGCCACTGCTACCGGCCAGGCGCTGAGGTTCTGCTTAAACGCGCAGGCAAAATCTAGCATGTTACTAGCGAGAGCGTCGGCGCGCACGCGCCAGCCGCTAATGTCCCGGTTGAAGGCCGACGCCTCGAAGAAGGCACAGACCAGGCTCGTCACGCGGCCTACGTCCCAGCCGCCGATGTCCCCGTTGAAGCTGCGCGCGCTCGAGAACGTTCTGTACAACGACGACCCCGCGCCGCAGAAAAAGAGCCGGTTGCGTTGTGCGTTCTGCCACACATAGCTGGGCTGGAACGACGACTCCGCAGTGGTCAGGCTCACGTTGTCCCACGAGTGGATCGCCTGCACCCACAACATGTTGTAGCCCAGGTGGCGCAGCCCGTGCAACGCGCCGCGGATCCTGATCTGCACACGCGCGCGCACCGCGTACGCGCCCGAGGCCTTCGTGCAGGCAGCCACGCCCGGCGCTTGCACGCACGTCTGTACCGCCGAACCATCACCCCAGTCGACCGTGAAGGTGTGCGCGGCCATCGCCACCACGGCCGGGTCCAGGTAGCCGAGCTCCGGCGCGCGCGGGCTCGGGTCGTACTCAGCAAATACCGTCATGACGAAATCGGAGCCACACAGCGCCGCGCGGTCGGCCTCCCGCACGCGCGTGCCCGCAAAGGCCCACAGGCAAGCGCCCGCGCGGTCCGTCGCGGGGGGCAGGCGCGGCGCCCAGGCCGCCAGGCCGTATGTGTACTCGCTGGCGCCCTGCAACAAGTAGTCCCAGCGCTGCAGGCCGCTGACGTTCCAACTGCCCAGGTCCGCCACCCAAACGGTGGCGTGGTTGAAGGCGGCGGTCGCGTCCAGCAGCGACGCCGTCCGCCACAGCTCGACGCCCGGGAACGCAGAGGCGCCGGTGTCCGCGAACGCGAAGGCTACCGTCGTGACAGCCGACACGTCCCACAGGTTCAGGCCCCTGACCATCAACCCCTGAGACTCCGCGAACACGTACGACAGCGTCGTGACGGCCGACGTGTCCAGCGCCCCGACGTCTAGTGCCAGCGCGGGCAGGCAGCTGAAGGACCGGTGCAGCGACGTGAGGCCGGCCGGCGCGGGCAGCGGCGCGACCCGCTCCAGTGCCGCCAGGTTCTGCAAATGTCTGCCCGCCGTCGGGTGCAGCTCGATACGGCCCCAGTCGTTAATTGCTACCAGCGACGTGCCCGCGGCTTCGGCGGGCTCGAAGGTGCCGCCCCCGCACGCACAGCACGCTTCGGCAGCACCTAGCCCGCCCAGCCCCGCGTACAAGTTGGTCGGAAAGCGCAGGCAGGCCTCCTCCGGCGGGCCATAGCGCAGCTCGCTCTCGATCGTCGCGCACGAACGCCCGGCCCTGTCGGTCCACACGGCCGGGTACTGGTTGTGGCAGCGCGAGCCGGGCGCGTACAGCATGCTCCAGCCCAGCGCTCTGCCCGTGATCTTGATCACGTAGAAGCCGCGGGCGGCGTAGGTGTACTGGCAGGGCAGGCCATCGTTGGTGCACTTGACATTGGTGGAGCCGTCGCCCCAGTCCACGTTGAAAGCCTGTTGCTGGCCCTGGCCGCCGCCGAGCGGCAGCACGTACGTCGCGCCGGCGCTGGTGACGCTGACGTTCAGCAACGCCCGGCCCGTCTGCCCGCTCTGTGCGGCCGCGCACGTCGCCCAGCACAGCCAGAGCCCCCAGAGCTTAGGACAGTGTGCGGTCCACCTCGTAAGGCACGCTTGGGCTGGCATTTAAGTTTCGGCCACCCCAAGCCAAGAACGGACGGGGTATGAGAAAAGAGAGGGGGGGGGGGGGGTGGGAGGCCCCCTCCCCCCCCCCTTGGCCTGGGGTGGCCTTGGCCCCCCCTGATGGCCAAGAAAAAGAGTGGTGGAGGGAATGGAATCACGGCAAAAACGAGGGGGTGGGATTTCCGGGGAGGGGGGGGGCAAAGGGCGGGGGAGGGGTTTCCTTGACATGCGGGCGAGGGGAGAGTGTGAGGGTAAAAGGGGAGAGTGTGAGGGTAAAGGGGGAGAGTGTGAGGGTAAAAGGGGAGAGTGTGAAGGGTAAAAGGGGGGGGGAGGAGGGTGTGCAGAGGTTGTTTTTTAGAGGTGCGAGTATGGCAAAAGCTCTCTTTGACAAAGCACCCAAAAATACATAAACCTAAAAAAGAAAAATCTTTGCAGCGACCCGCCCCCACCAAAGCTTGAAGGTGTGCCAATTTTTCTCTCTTTCTAAACCATTCTTAGCTAAGCCCCCCCTCCCCGAACAAAACACGGACAAAAACTAGCAGCCGACGATGCTGTCTAGTGCGAATCGTTCCCGGACGCCACCCTGGCTGGCCTGGTGTCTGTGTGCGGGCGCGCTGTGTGCCGTGGCTTACTGCCCCCATACTCCGCCGCCGGACGGCCTCCCCAGCCCAACCGCCAGCCCAACTGCCAGCCCAACCGCCAGCCCGGGCCCGCCGGCGGCCTGGCTGAACCTCAGCGTCACCAGCGCCGGCGCCACGTACCAGCTGCCGCTGGGCGGCGCGACCGCCGGCCGGCGGTTGCAGCAGTCGCAGCGGATACCAAATTGTTATGGGTGGGGTTTTGAGGTAGTTCTAGCAACCATGCTTGGTGTACGCACTTGCACATGCGGCAACGTTTTGCAAGAGGTTGTTGGGACTGCGGAATAACCTCGGCTTAGTGTAGTCTTGCCCTCAGGAGCTCCATCGGTGGCCCCTATAATCAGTCGAGAGACTGACTAGGTGGGGATGGAGCACCTCGAACAAGGGCATGGAGGCTCATGTCCAGAAACGGATCGTGCCATCAGCTGCATCAGTATGCCTTAGAGGAAGTATATTATTATTATTATTATTATTATTATTGGACACCGTGATAGCCCAGTGGTCAAGTTCTACCATCTGGGCCCTGTCGCCAGTTCGATTCCCGTCGGTGCCACCAGTATTTTCATTGAACATACCGATCCGTCTGGACCAGTATTTTCATTGAACATACCGGCCCGTCTGGAAGTGTTGGAACTGCCCTTGCGGGGGTGTCATTAGAGCTTATCGTCAATTCTTCGTACTCCCCTCACGGGTGAGACGATGGAGGCGCATGTGCAGAAATGCATCAGCCATTGACAGAGAAGCACTATTATTATTATTATTATTATTATTATTATTATTATTATTATTATTACTATTATTATTGTGGACACCGTGATAGCCCAGTGGTCAAGTTCTACCATCTGGGCCCTGTCGCCAGTTCGATTCCCGTCGGTGCCACCAGTATTTTCATTGAACATACCGGTCCGTCTGGAAGTGTTGGAACTGCCCGTGCGGGGGTGTCATTAGAGCCTGTCGTCAATTCTTCGTACTCCCCTCACGGGTGAGACGATGGAGGCGCATGTGCAGATTTGCATCAGCCATTGACAGAGAAACACTATTATTATTATTATTATTCAGCCCAATGGCCTCAAGGCGTTAAACTGTGACGCCAACTCATAACCCTTTGGTGGTAGATGCTGGGGAGGAGGGTCGTTGCGCGCGTAAAAGATCTTAAACTCCGCATATGCTGGTTGATAGCCCAGGACCCAGCAGACACCAGATTGTTATGGGTGGGGTTTCGAGGCAGCTCTAGCAACCGCGCTTGGTGTATGCACTTGCACATTCGGTGACGTCTTGCAAGAGGTTGCTGGGACTGCGGAATAACCTCGGCTTAGTGCAGTCTTGCCCTCAGGAGCTCCATCGGTGGCCCCGATCATCAGGCGAGAGACTGACACGGGGGGGTGGAGGACCTCGAACAAGGGTATTGGAGGCTTATGTCCGTTGAGGATATGCCATTAGATTGATTGGTTTCTCCTTGCATCGTTCTAGCAATGCAGAAGTAGACCGAGCCAGCCAGTAGGGCGTCTCCACGTCTTCCGCTTTGCATGCCTCCACAAGGTCTGCATGTGCTTGGGAGATTTCTCTTCCATAAGGGGTAGCCAAGGCCTTTTCTATCCCTTCCCGGCCGTAGTTTTTCCAGCTGGAGTATTGGATCGCACGGCATGCAGTTGCCAAGAAGTGTGCGTTGGTGACGGCTGAGGACGCGATAAACTTGTAGGTATGCTGATGAAATGGTTGCCATAAGGCCTCAGGGCCTGTCACAGTGGAAGGTAGAAGAGCAATTTCATCTTTATTTAAACCGACTTGCCGTAATACTATTGCGTGTGCCAGCGCTACTTCCGGGTACTTTTTGTGCGACTCGATTGCAGTCCATGCTACACGGCTGGGGAGCGTGGAGGCGATGTAGCTTGTTTTGAAGTTTGCATAGTTTTTGATGAGGATGAGGCGCTCCTGCAGCGGCATTCTCCTTGCGTCTGCGATCTGCATTGCCTGTTCTCCCCACTTCGCAACTAAATCCAAAGCCCTCTTCGTTTGCTGTTTATGATCTCCTCCGAGCATTGATCCCAGCACCTCGACCGGTTCGTCTTCGAAGATTTTGCCTCAGCTGTAAGGTGTTGTCTTACCTCGTTTGGAAGTTCTCCTTGGTCAGAGTCCGAGCTTTTGCAGGGTGGGTCCGAAGGCTGTAATTGGGCGCAAGCTTTGTCATGTGATGGATGATGGAAGGTAGTAATTATAACTCAGAATTATGTATCGTCCCCTACTGTTACAACGTTAGCATGTACATGTACCTTCTCTTCACCCATATCATCAGGCTCAGTGTCGTTGTCACTGATCGGTTGATCTATCGATGCTAAGCCTTGTGGTCGTTGCATGCTCTAGATCTTTGCGTCTGCTCGTACCTTCTCCAGTACTTCTTCCAACAGAGGTTGAAAACCGAGGCAGAATGGGACACCACCCGGAGTCTGCATATTGATTTTCGTCAATATTTCAAAAAAAATAATTGATTTTTCAATATTAGTATTGATTCAAAATCAATATCTTTTCCCCAAAAAAAATATATCTAGTGATTTTGAAATCAATATTAATATTGATTTTTTTTTCAATAAAATTTTTATGAAACCAAGGCAAAAAAACATATTGATTTTGCTGCAATATTAATATTGCACCATTATTGTCACTAGTTTTCAAGTATTTTCACACTGAGTTATAAAAAAAATTTATTAAAAAAACGCAATACTAATATTGATTTTATGCAATACTAATATTGATTTCAATACAATATTAATATTAAAAACTACAATATTTATATTGAAATCAAGCAATATAAACATTGCATCTTTTCAATATAAATATTGAATGTTCAGAGACAACTGTATTTGAGGGCCCGTCTGAAACAATTGGAAATATAACAAAAATTTCTTTCCGGGAAATGTTGCTATGTTTCCAATCCTTTCGTAAAATCACAAAAAAGCAATATTAATATTGAAATTGATGCAATATTAATATTGCAGAAAAGCAATACTAATATTGAAATGTATGCAATATTAATACTGCAAAAAAGCAATATTAAGCAATATTAATATTAAAATATATGCAATATTAATATTGCAAAAAAGCAATATTAATATTGCAATAATAATATAACAGCTGATGTGAGGGCCCGTCTGAAACAATTGGAAATATGACAAAAACTTCTTCCCGGGAAATGTTTGTTATGTTTCCAATCGTTTCGGACTGACATGTAAAATCGCAAAAAGCAATATAATATTGAAATTGATGCAATATTAATATTGCAAAAAAGCAATATTAATCTTGAAATGTATGCAATATTAATATTGCAAAAAAGCAATAGTAAGCAATGTTAATATTGAAATGTATGTAATATTAATATTACAAAAAGCAATATTAATATTGCAATAATTATACCGCAACTGATATGAGGGTCCGTCTGAAACAATTGGAAATATAACAAAAATTTATTTCCTGGAAATGTTTGTTATGTTTCCAATCGTTTCGGACGGACAGGTAAAATCACAAAAAAACATTATTAATATTGAAATTGATGCAATATTAATATTGTAAACAAGCAATATTAATATTGAAATGTATGTAATATTAATATTGCAAAATAGCAACATTAAGCAATATTAATATTGAAATTTATGCAATATTAATATTGCAAAAAGCAATATTAATATTGTAATAATTATATATATTGCTTATTTGCAATATTTATATTAAAAAACTACAATTTATATTGTAAAACTACAATATTTAAATTGCATAATTTTAATATTAATATTGTACTTTTCAATATTCATATTGATTTTATTCACGAAGGGATAGGACAGGCTCTTCTTCTTCTTCTTCTTCTTCTTCTTCTTGTTCTTCTTCTTGTTCTTCTTCTTGTTCTTCTTCTTGTTCTTCTTCTTGTTCTTCTTCTTGTTCTTATTGTTCTTCTTGTTCTTGTTCTTCTTCTTCTCCTTGTTCGTCTTCGTCATGTTCTTGTTCTTGTTCTTGTTCTTCTTCTTCTTCTTCTTCTTCTTCTTCTTCTTCTTCTTCTTCTTCTTCTTCACCTCGTGCGGGTCCTCCTCTTACTTGTTCTTTTTTTTCCGCCTCCTGCGACAAATCCTACCGCCTCCGCGCTTTGCTTAGGTTTCAGAAATCTTTTTTGGACCTGGCCCAAATCATTTCGTATCCAGTCTGCGCAAAGTTTACATATCTCTTTCCGTAGGATCGGGCGGTCTCCATGTTAGCAAAGGCTTTCTTTTCTTTGATATCTTTGCTAGCTTCTCCCAGAGCAGAAAAGGACGTTACTGCCTTTTCCTGCCAACGCTTTATGAAATTCTTCTCTGGCTCGTTGGAGGTGCGCACTTGTTTTTTACTTTCTCCTCCTTCACACTCTAAACCAAAAGCAGCCACGTTAGGTTGAAATTGATGCAATATTATTTTATTCATGAAGGGATAGGACAGGTTGAAATTGATACAATAGTAATGTTGCAAAAAAGCAATATTAATATTGAAATATATATAATATTAATATTGCAAAAAAGCAATATTAATATTAAAATTGATGCAATATTAATATTACAAAAAAAAACAATATTAATATTGAAATTGATATAATATTTTGCAATGTTGACATTGAAATTGATGCAATATTAATATTGCAAGAAAGCAATATTAATATTGAAATTTATGAAATATTAATATTGCAAAAAAGCTATATTAATATTGAAATTGATGTAATATTAATTTTGGAAAAAAGGCAATATAAATACTAAAATTTATGCAGTATTAATATTGCAAAAAAATAATATAAATATTGAAATTCGTGTAATATTAATATTGCAGAAAAGCAATATAAATATTAAAAAATGGATGCAATAAAGCAATGTTAATATTGAAATTGATGCAATAATAATATTGCAAAAAAGCAATATTAATATTGAAATTGATGCAATATTAATATTGTAAAAAAGCAATATTAATAATTTGAAATTGATGCAATATTAATATTGCAAAAAGCAATATTAATATTGAAAACAATATTAATATTACAAAAAAGCAATATTAATGTTGAAATTTATGGAATATTAATATTGAAAAAAAGCAATATAAATATTGATTGATGCAATATTTATATTGAAAAAAAATCAATATAAATATTGACATGCACAATGTTAATTAACATTGTGCCCAATGTTAAATATTGACTTTGTGCACGTGGTGTCCTGACAAATTGAGTTTCAAACAGTTTTTGCACAATGCTTTTCGGCAGCTGAAAAATCTTGAGAGGAGGCCTTCCGACTGCAAGGTCATGCTTGTATGCTTGCATGCAAGAATGTAGTATTTGCTTCGATTAATTCCTTCCGTAGGTGTTGCCAGTATGTAAATCCCCCTTTTTGTGCCTTGTATGATAGCTTTTTACGACCTACGTTTCTATACACGTGCACGTTTGTCTGATAACGTTAACGTAACGTTTCGGAATTCGAATTCATGGTGCCCATATATTTATACTATAAATAGGTCGTAGAAAGATATTAATATTATAGCAATGCTTCCTCGCAAAGATCGCGATCGCACCGCCTGGCTTTAAATGCGTCCCAGAGTGCTCGGTGGAAGCTAATACAATCGCCGCGGGTACGTATACATTATACCTCTCTCTCTCTCTTCTTCTTCTTCTTCGTTTTTATTGAGAGAACAATTTTTACAATTAGACTCAGGGAACTTCCACGTGAAAAGTATAGCTATTAAGTTATACCTTTATCAAAGGTAGGAACCTAGTTATTCAGTTGAGCGTATTAAGGAAGATATTAAATATTAAATTAGTATTCAGCGGCTCAGTATTAATATTATATTATAGTTATTAAAATTTATATTTTTGCTTAAATATGTTGCGCGGTGATATATATTATTATGCTATGTTATGGATATATAATTGTAAAGGTGTAGTCATGTGTGGCGGCCCCCCCCCCTCTCTTTTCTTTTTTCTAGAAAAAGAATAACAGAAGAAAAGGGGTGGGAGGGGGGTGGAAGTTGTTGATATTGTATTATAGTTATTGAAATTAATATTTTTTGCTTAGATATGTTGCGCGGTGATATATATTATTATGCTATGTTATGGTTATGTAATTGTAAAGGTGTAGTCGTATGTGTGGCGGCTCCCCCTCTCTTTTCTTTTTTTCACAGAAAAGAGTAAAAGAGAGAGAGGGGGGGGGGGGGAGTTGGGAGTGGGCGTGGTTGACCATATACGTCGATTGATTCGGATAGTTCTTCTTCAGGTAGTAGACAAAGGAGCAAGCCTAGTGTTCCTCTCCTCTCTCTCTCTCTCTTTTCTCTCTCTCTCGAATTCTCTCTTTCTCTCTTTCTCTCTCTCTCTCTCTCTCTCTCTCACACACACATACACACACATACACACATACACACACACTGTCTCGATCTCTCTCTCTCTCTTCTCTCTCTCTCTCTCTTTCTCTCTCTCTCTCTCTCTCTCACACACACACACACATACACACACACACTGTCTCGATCTCTCTCTCTCTCTCTCAATCTATCTCTATCTCTCTCTCTAATAATGTCAAATATCAATAAATATTGCTAAATATCAATATAAATATTGCTAAATATCAATATAAATATTGCCAAATCAGAAATAGACTTTTTTTGCTGTTGTTGTTGTTGTTGTTGTTGTTGTATCGGTTTGCGTAATTGTTGTTGTTGTTGTTGTTGTTGTTGTTGTTGTTGTTGTTGTTGTTTCCTCTTTCATTCCTTGACAATTTAAATAAATATATTGCTTGTCGTTTTGCAATAAATATTTGGCATTTAGTATTGTTTATTTTGATATTATATGGCAATATTTATATTGATATTTGCAATGTTTATATTGATATTTGGCAATATTTATATTGATATTCGGCAGTATCTATATTGATATTTGGCAATATTTATAATGTATATTAGGCAATGTTTATATTGATCTTGGGCAATGTTTATATTGATATTTGGCAATATTTATACTGATATTTTTGTGAGAATGCAACGTTCCAGGAAGAAAGTGAAGAGGATCCTTAGTTCTATAGGGAGCTTTGGTGACGATGGGCTGAATATTTTCGGCTAAACGTCGTGGTTTTGCCTCCTTCGAGCGGTTATGCAGAATTGTTTTTTTCTATCTTTTTTGTGCACGAGACCTTCGATCGTGGGGCGGCAGAGGTGATGGATCACCTCGTCCTGCAGGTACGCAATTTTAAGGTTGTTGAAATGTAGGTGTCAGCCGCTTCTCGACGTGCCCCAAGCCTGTACATGTTCTCCGCAAAAGGTACTCGTTTGTTGCTTGGATTGTTCTTTGTCTAGATGCCTAGCTATAGGGTGCACCTCGGCCTGGAGCGAGGTACTCATATTTCCTGTGTATGATGTTTGTTTGAGTAGGTGCTCAAATGGATCACCTTGTCATGCAAGTAAGCAATTGTGATGTTGTTTTTGAAATGTAGGTGTCAGCCGCTTCTCAACGTGCCCCAATCCACAAAGGTACTCGTTTGTCGCTTGATTGTTCTTTGTCTAGGTGCCCCTGAGGCTGGAGCGAGTTCATTTCGCGCAGGTACTCATATTGCCTGTGTATGATGTTTGTTTGAGTAGGTGCTTTTTTGCAGTACCCATTCCCCCGGAAGGGGCCCGAGAAACGATGCCAGGTAAATTTCAGCTCTCCTTTTTCTCTTCTTTTTTCTTTAGATAGACTGAGATAGAGAGATAGAAAAGAATGAGAGAAAACAGAGATGAAAGCATGAGAAGAAACAGAGATGAAAAGAATGAGAGGAGAGAGATAATGAATAAGAGAGAGAGAGAGGGAGAGAAAGAAAGCAAGCAAGAAAGAGATATAATAGAAGAGAGGTAGATATATACATAGAGAGAGAATAGGAGGGAGAGAGAGAGACAGAATAGGAAGAGAGAGAGAGAGTGAGAGAGAGAGATAAAAAGAATGAAAAAAGAATTCTTTCTGAAATGTAATCAATACATGCATTGCAAAATAGCAATATAATTATTGAAATTTAATCAATCTTATAGTACAAAAAAACAATATTAATATTGAAATTGATGCAATATTGATATTGCAAAAGAGCAATAATATTTTAATATAATAACCTAGTAATAGTGCTTCTCTGTCAATGGCTGATGCATTTCTGCACATGCGCCTCCATCGTCTCACCCGTGAGGGGAGTACGAAGAATTGACGATAAGCTCTAATGACACCCCCGCAAGGGCAGTTCCAACACTTCCAGACGGGCCGGTATGTTCAATGAAAATACTGGTCCAGAAATAGACCGGTATGTTCAATGAAAATACTGGTGGCACCGACGGGAATCGAACTGGCGACAGGGCACAGATGGTAGAACTTGACCACTGGGCTATCACGGTGTCCAATAATAATAATAATAATAATAATAATAATAATAATAATAATAATAATAATAGTGTATCTCCTGCCAATTGCTGAGCCAAAAGGCCATGTGCATCCAGTCCTCCATTCCATAAGGAAAGTCTCCACCACCAATCGGTGGAATAAAGGAAGTGACGGCATAGAACATTACTCTAGGAGCTTTATACCAATCAGCCCATGGAAAGGACCGATGGCCTATGTACTCCCTAATAATAATAATAATAATAATAATAATAATAATAATAATAATAATAATAATAATAATAATAATAATAATAATAATAATAGTGTATCTCCTGCCAATTGCTGAGCCAAAAGGCCATGTGCATCCAGTCCTCCATTCCATAAGGAAAGTCTCCACACCAATCGGTGGAATAAAGGAAGTGACGGCATAGAACATTACTCTAGGAGCTTTATACCAATCAGCCCATGGAAAGGACCGATGGCCTATGTACTCCCTAATAATAATAATAATAATTATAATAATAATAATAATAATAATAATAATAATAATAATAATAATAATAATAGTGCTTCTCTGTCAATGGCTGATGCATTTCTGCACATGCGCCTCCATCGTCTCACCCGTGAGGGGAGTACGAAGAATTGACGATAAGCTTTAATGACGCCCCCGCAAGGGCAGTTCCAACACTTCCAGACGGGCCGGTATGTTCAATGAAAATACTGGTCCAGACGGATCGGTATGTTCAATGAAATTACTGGTGGCACCGACGGGAATCGAACTGGCGACAGAGCTCAGATGGTAGAACTTGACCACTGTGCTATCACGGTGTCCAATAATAATAATAATAATAATAATAATAATAATAATAATAATAATAATAATAATAATAATAATAATAATAATAATAATAATAATAATAATAATAATAATAGTGCTTCTCTGTCAATGGCTGATGCATTTCTGCACATGCGCCTCCATCGTCTCACCCGTGAGGGGAGTACGAAGAATTGACGATAAGCTCTAATGACACCCCCGCAAGGGCAGTTCCAACACTTCCAGACGGGCCGGTATGTTCAATGAAAATACTGGTCCAGACGGATCGGTATGTTCAATGAAAATACTGGTGGCACCGACGGGAATCGAACTGGCGACAGGGCCCAGATGGTAGAACTTGACCACTGGGCTATCACGGTGTCCATAATAATAATAATAATAATAATAATAATAATAATAATAATAATAATAATAATAATAATAGTGCTTCTCTGTCAATGGCTGATGCATTTCTGCACATGCGCCTCCATCGTCTCACCCGTGAGGGGAGTACGAAGAATTGACGATAAGCTCTAATGACACCCCCGCAAGGGCAGTTCCAACACTTCCAGACGGGCCGGTATGTTCAATGAAAATACTGGCCCACATAATAATAATAATAATAATAATAATAATAGTGCTTCTCTGTCAATGGCTGATGCATTTCTGCACATGCGCCTCCATCGTCTCACCCGTGAGGGGAGTACGAAGAATTGACGATAAGCTCTAATGACACCCCCGCAAGGGCAGTTCCAACACTTCCAGACGGACCGGTATGTTCAATGAAAATACTGGTCCAGACGGAGCGGTATGTTCAATGAAAATACTGGTGGCACCGACGGGAATCGAACTGGCGACAGGGCCCAGATGGTAGAACTTGACCACTGGGCTATCACGGTGTCCAAATAATAATAATAATAATAATAATAATAATAATAATAATAATAATAATAATAATAATAATAATAATAATAATAATAATAATAATAATAATAATAATAATAGTGCCTCTCTGTCAATGGCTGATGCATTTCTGCACATGCGCCTCCATCGTCTCACCCGTGAGGGGAGTACGAAGAATTGACGATAAGCTCTAATGACACCCCCGCAAGGGCAGTTCCAACACTTCCAGACGGGCCGGTATGTTCAATGAAAATACTGGTCCAGAAATAGACCGGTATGTTCAATGAAAATACTGGTGGCACCGACGGGAATCGAACTGGCGACAGGGCTCAGATGGTAGAACTTGACCACTGGGCTATCGCGGTGTCCATAATAATAATAATAATAATAATAATAATAATAATAATAATAATGTAACTTAGTAGTATAGGGGCCACTTTGGCACACTTTTTCAATACATACCCCCGCAGAAATCAAAATCATTCCAACGGCTCTCCTATTCATTTCGCAAACAAACAATACAGAAAGCATTTATAAGCAAATAAGCCTTAGTCTTAAAAGTTAATTTATATTTAAATAATTATAAAGACACATATATAGGATGAAGACGTTCAGGATTTCAAAAGGTTGCGTAATGGTTAAGAATAATGAAAAAAGACCTATGGTGAAAGTTCAATGGAGAGAAGGAGGAAAAGTTATGTGTAAGAGTTTCTGCATAGGAAAAGTTAAATCAAAAGAGCAGGCATTGGAAGAAGCAAATAAATATCATAAAGAAGTTGTAATACATAAATATGAAGAATGGAAAATAAACTACGAACGTGAAAGAAAAGCAATTAAAAATGAAAAAGTCAAGAAATGGATAATCAAAAGTTATATTTGCGAATGTGGAGCAGAGATTACAAATGGAAGTAAATGTAAACATAAGAAATCTAATAAGCATAAAGAAAACGTAGAGTTATTAAAATCTAAGGTTGAACAAGGCAACAATCTCCGACATGTAAATCTCAATCTCCGACTTGTCGGAGATTTACTCGTAGGAGATAGAGATAGGAATGAAGAAGACGAAAGATGTAGTATGTGTGGTTATATGGAAAATAATTGCCATTGTGGTTCAGGATATAGCAAGTACGATCAGACTTGGAAAGACAAAAGATTAATAGGATTTATGGGTTTTGCTAGCATAGCATAGCCGTACAACAATTTCGCCGTCGGAATTGAAATCATTTCGACGGGGGTATGGGCGAATTTTATGTTAGAGACAAGGACACACCATTATATAGAGGCACACAGGGACACAGGGCACACCCCACATTTGAGACGGCAAAATTATTTTAATTTTATAAAATTATATTTCCTTAGATATATTTACCAAACAATGGAGACACATACATATAACGGCAAAGTCTACAGGTTGGATAGATTAAGGGAATATAAGATAAATTACGAAATCAAGTCTGTCAGGGGTCGGGATGTGCTATATATCAAGCCGAAGGTAAGGGGGTATAAAATTGATACACAGACAGCCCAAAACTACTTGAACCAAGTAAGAGGTGCGGTGTATTTTGAACACCATGCTATTCCAATAGCACCACCTTTACCTACGATTGAAGAGAAAAAAGAAATCAAGGAAAATGTCAGAGACTTGATGCGATATGGCAATTACGAAATCAAGCGAGACGACAGAAAGGAACACAAACTTGGAATAAACGAAAGTATTTACATGGTTGTGTTGAATGGAAACTTTCGGTCTTTCACTATGCGAGATGTAATAAGATTTATTGAAATCATATTGAACGACTTTTTAAAACGACAGGAACAAAGAGATAAGGTTGATGTAGGTATTGAGTTTGTAGATTATTACGGCAAAGTATCTACAGGACAACATTATGTCAATGAAATATCGGTTGAAAAAGTTTTAGAAAGATTGTCGTCAATATTTCAAAGCAACGAAAGTCTTTATATGGATGAAAGTGGTACCAACTTTGATAAATTAAAGTTTGTATTGAAATCTGTTAAAATGCCTACTGGCGGAGCAAGGCTACAGGTTTTGAACAAACTGGATGTATATAGAAAGAAAGGAGTAATCTGTATTACTAATAGCGATAACTTATGCTTGGCCAGAGCAATCGTTGTAGTAAAAGCAAAAATTGAAAAACACCAAAAATACAAAACAATAATGATGGGACGAAAGATACAGCAGGAAATGGCTGAGGATTTGCATAATGAAGCGAAAGTTGTTAAGGATGTGTGTGGGATACCAGAAATTGATACATTTGCTAGGCACATTAAATATAATTTGGTTATCGTAGAGTTTCCTGACCAAATCGTCTATAAGACTAATTTAGTAGATGAGAAAGGCGAACGGCTGACAAACCTTTACATTATGAAAACGGAAGGACATTACGATGCCATAACAAACATGAAGTCTATGCTAGGAAAAAAGAATTTCTGTGACTTATGTCTAAGAGGGTATAAAGAAAGACATGCTTGTGATGCCAAATGTAGTATCTGCGAAACCAAGGGATGTAAGGGAATGAACGACAAGAGCCAGTGGAAAGAATGTGAGAAGTGTAATAGAAAGTTTCCAAACACTGAATGCTTTAATAACCACAGGACAACAAACTGCGATGTTAAAGCGAAATGTAAATCGTGCGGTCTTAATTACAGAAAGAAGGACATACATAAATGCGGATATGCAAAATGCCGTAATTGTAAAGAACTGAAACCACTAGAGCACCAATGTGAAATAGTCCAAAAGGAAATCCTACCGCCGTCAGAACAATACATATTCTTTGACTTTGAAGCGACACAGGACACGGGCGAACACATTGTAAATTATGCTGAAAGCCAGTATTACGACGGAAGGGGCCCCGCCCCTTTCCAAACCCTTGACAAAAAAGGTGGGGGTATGGTAGGAATATCTCCGACATGTCGGAGATATGGTGAAACCCCCTCCCCAGTAATTCACAAGAACATTCAAGACTTTTGTAATTGGGCTTTTGACACTAAGCACAGCGGATTTACCTTTATCGCACACAATGCTCGCGGTTATGATTGTCAGTTTATTCTTAAGTGGCTTGTAGATAACAAACAGACACCATTTGTAATTTACCAAGGCGGTAAGATAATGATGATGACACATAAGAAATACCGCTTCATTGATAGTTTGAGTTTCCTTACGATGCCATTGTCTGACTTTCCAAAGACATTCGGACTAACGGAACTTAAGAAAGGATACTTTCCGCACTTCTTCAACACAGATAAGAACAAAAACTATGTTGGGGTTATGCCACACAAGAAACATTACGGCTACGACACTATGCGAGGAGATAAGAGAAAGGAGTTTTTAGAATGGTATGACGAACAAGTGAAAACACATAACAGGTTTGATATGGCGAAGGAAATCGCTGAGTATTGTCATAGCGATGTTGATATACTTAGAAAGGGTTGTATAGATTTTAGAAAGCAGTTTCTTGAATTCGGTATTGATCCGTTTCAATATACAACTATTGCGAGTTGTGTTATGGCTCTGTATCGTGCTAAGTTTATGCCTGTTAATTCAATTGCGGTATTGAAAGCGGAAAAACAAAACAGGATGGCTTCAAGGGCTTGTGTTGAATGGTTAGCCTACAGAAGCAGACTAGACAAAACCGATATTAAACACGCATTCAACGGAGGTGAAAAAATGTTTCAACTCGGGCAATCAAAAATATATGTGGATGGCTGGGACGAGAAAAACAAAACCGCTTATGAGTTTTACGGGTGTCATTGGCACGGCTGTCAGAAGTGTTGGAACGGCAATGCAATGAATGCCAAGAAAAATAAGACTATGGGCGAACTATACAAGGAAACAATTAGAAGAGAAAAACAACTGAGCCAACAGGTAAAAGTAATAAGTGTCTGGGAATGTGATTGGAGCCTGATGAAAACCAGTGAAAGACTGGCCGAGGATACCAACGAACGAATTATGGAACAAGAAGGATTAAATCCACGAGAAGCAATGTTTGGAGGTAGAACGAATGCTCTAACATTGTATTGGAAATCACGACACAGCGACGAATACGCGAAATACATTGACATATGCTCACTCTATCCGACCGTTATGTATTATGACCTTTACCCTAGCGGGCACCACGAAATCATCAGACCAAATGATGATGTGGAAAGAAAAGATATGCGAAACAAAATCATAAAAAAGGAATACTTTGGAGTGGCTAAGGTTAAGATGCTACCGCCGAGAGGATTACTACACCCAGTCTTACCAAAAGCGGACAGAGGCAAGATGATGTATTACTTATGCGATAAGTGCGGGATGACTGAGCACCACGGAGAATGCAAACACACAGACAATGAGCGGGCAATAACAGGAACTTGGGCAACTCCAGAAATTTACAAGGCCTTAGATAAAGGGTATAAGTTAATGAAAGTATATGAAGTATGGCACTGGAAAGAACAGAGTAGTAGCCTATTCAAGGAATACATAAAAACATTCTTGAAGGTTAAGCAGGAATCAAGTGGATATCCAGCAGGATGCAATACGGCCGAGGAAAAACAAAACTACATAAGCAGTATGGAAATCAAAATGGGTGTTAAGATGGATGAAAACAAAATAGAAGAAAACTCAGGTCGCCGTGCGGTGGCTAAGTTGTGCTTGAACTCCTTGTGGGGTAAGTTTGGAGAGAAGCAGAACAAAAAACAAAACAAAATGATAAGTGATAAGGAAACCCTATACAAACTAATGAACGATAAATCAGTGGATAACATAAATATTAACATAATCAACGACGAAATAATAGAGGCCAGTTATGATTTAAAACAGGCGGTCAGCGACCCGATTAAGACAAATATTGTAGTTGCTCTATTTACTACATGCCACGCGAGAATGAGACTTTATGAGATGATGGACAGACTAGGAAGGAGAATTCTATACCACGATACGGATAGTGTAATATATATCACAGACCTGACGAAAGGCGAAGATGATGTAAAGACTGGCAAACTACTCGGTGACTGGACAGATGAATTAAAGGGAGCCAAGATAAAGACCTTCGTTGGAGGCGGTGCAAAGTGCTACGGATACTTATTAGATAACGGCAAAGCATGTATGAAAGTAAATGAATTACGAGACGAAGAAGGCCTTAAACTTACCTAATATGTTAAGTGTAATCAGTTGCGGGCTTGGTATTAAAAATACAGATTTATTTGAGAAGGGTAAAAATGAACTGTCCGAATTGTTAGAGACTGAGGAAGAATTAAGAATTGCTAAGCGAATTGAGAAGTCTGGCAAAGTTGTCATAGTAGAGAATAACAAGATAACACGGGACAAACAAAAGAAAAAAATAACGAGTGAATACTTGGAAAAGATATTTAGTTTTACCTACACGAAGAGGCAGGTAATTGGAATTGTAGATAATGCGATTGAAACACGTCCGTTCGGATATTAAGGATGTTTAGTATAGCAAAAACAATATAGGTAATCTCCGACACGTAAATCCCTATCTCCGACACGTCGGAGATTTACAAGTTGGAGATAGAGATAGGGGTTATGGAGTTAACCTTCATAATTTTTTTATTTATTTTTTCTATAAAGTATATATCCTATACTATACTATGAGCACCCTTACAAGACTATGCGAGAAGTTTGAAAAACTTTCACTTGAAACCAAAAATGAAACCTTCACATTGAAAGATATTCAAAATGTAATTCAAGACCAAATAAAGGCTATTGAAAAAAGTAGAGCGGGAAAGCCAACAGATACTTTTCCGTTTGGTAAATATAAAGGTAAGAAAATTCAAGATGTAGCGATTATTGATAAGCCATATCTTGAATGGGTTATGAAACAGCCGTGGTTTGATAAATTTACAGACATTAAGACTGAGGTAAAAAAATATTTGTGATGTTCGTAAAATTCACAAACATCGCTATCTCCAACCTGTTGGAGATTTCAAACATGTTTGAGATATTCACCATCTTATTTTTTTATTTTTTGCTTTACTGATCTTCTATGAAATTAACTATCACACTTACGTTTCCTCCATTATTAGCAGTCCCGACAGACTTTTGTAAAAATGTTAGATTTTCATTAGGAGCGAGTTGAACATCGTAAGTTCGCATGTCAATAAGCTGACTAGAATTAGCATTAACAAAAAGTTTAAGAATGACATCCGTCACAGTGGCACCACCGAGAGCAGTCGCAGCGATATCCTTTGATACGATTGAAGTCGCGGCATCAATATCAGCGAAGTTTTCATTAGTAAGAGCTCCAGTCGTTTTTACAATTCGCACTATGTCAACTTTAGCATCTTCATTTGATATGCTTACGAGAGTTGGGTAAACAATTGAATAATTTGTTGCGGCACCATTAAAAAGCGATTTATTTTTAATGCTGAGAATTGGGCTTTCCGTGGTGCTCGCTGCCTCACTTCCTTCCGCTTCGTTAGATATGCTTGAATTAACGGTGTTAGAACCCTCAATAAACATACTACAACTAGCCGTTTTCAAACTTTGTATTCCATTTCCTGGATTGATATTGTAGATGCGGGCTACAAACGGTAGAGTTGTATTTCGCAGACCGACACTAGTATTTGCATTTGCATACTTAATCATATGGACTAGCTGGAATTCGCCAGTTGCTGGGTTCTCAAGTGAAAACTTAATAGCACCGAAGCCTAAATATTGAAATTGAATTTGAAACACATTTCCCTTAGACCAATCTAAGAGAGGCATATCTCCTGTTCCATCGCACGGATCATTCCAGTTCGCCTGTGAAATCAAGGTAGGCACTCCTCCCTTACAATGTAGAATATTCATACCAGCATCTCTGTTTTTGTAGAAATAGAAGCCATTTTGCATATCACTATCACCAATACCGATAAATGAACTATAATTCTTACTTTCATCGGTAGACCATAAGGCAGTGAAGCGGGCTACGACACCCATACCGGTTCTGTATTTTATTGTTTTTTTACTTGTCAATACCGCATTAGCAGTAGCATCGGCGGTTGTTTTTAATTCAGCCATATTACTGCTAAATGAAACTGTCGCCTTCGTTTCTGTTTTTGTCCATATCCTTGTATTAACAGTGTATGGAAAGATTTCTTGTAATACAGGAGTTAACGATGCGGATAGAGCTTCACCAAAGGCTGTTTTCATATTATTGGTTTCAATATGCCCATCATATCCAACTTTGACATTTATGAAATCTCCGTCAGGATTTTGTGCGACTAAATTTCTCTGATGAGACATTGTGAAGATTATATATTACATGAAAAAATAAATCTAAAATTTTAAATATTACTTCACTGCTTAGCTTCTAGTAATGGTACCATTCTTAACATTTACTTCTTGCTGAGTGACGACAAATGTGTAATGATTAGATGCAATATTGGCAGTGGTTGCGATAAACTCCCATCGTCGCTCGGTGTCTAGACTTATTCCACTGATTTCGTTTTGGTCTTTGCTCCACAGAGGGCGGGTATTGTCAAAGCTGTCGCACCAAACCCAGTTGTATTGATAGACATTGCTATTCATCAAAGCAGAGCCTTCCAACTTTGGCTTAAGATACATGTAGTCTTCTAGTTTTCCAGTTTGACAATCAACATTGAATTCCTGAAGTCGGGCTCCGTCTAGTGTGGTATAGAAAGTTTGAACCTTTGAACCGAGCAGGTTGCTATTGTCATAAGTAGTGTTCTTAGTTTCAGGTGTGTTGAATACAGAGTGATAAATCTTCTTAATTCGTCGCCCATGTCCTCTGTCAAATCTAAGGATGACATTTTGAGATTGTGAAGGTGTGCTAATCGAGTTTTTATACAAATAAGAATAATCAATATTGAAGCTCATACCTTCTGGACTCATAATCTTCTGTTGAATTGATTGAATGACATCAGGATTAGTTTCAACAGCTAAGAAAAGGCTGATGGTATTAACAACAACATTTGAATCCGCCACAGCGATTGTGCCTCCACCAGTAGAAAGAGGGTCATTATTGTAATAAAAGATTTTTGGGGTCTGTTGCCAAATAATCCGCAAAGTCAAAATTTCTGGAAACATAATAGTTTTATCCAGAGCGAAAATAGTATTGTAAAGCATTCCAAGATTAATCTTAACAGCAATACTAGGGCTAGCATTGTTAATAGTACCTCCAGAGAAATACTTAGCCTCATTAAAAGCAACATTAACAAACTTACTCGTACCAGTCTCATTTGCGATAAGGGCATCATCGTGTCGGCGGGCGTTTGTGGCGGGTTGCGACATCCAAGCTTTTAATGCAGCCTGAACCTGTGCCTTCGCAACATCAATTCCCGTATCAATTTGTCCAGCCGCATTTCCTGCTACTGCCGAAGCGGTCAATGCTGTTTGTAATGCGGCCAACCTTGTAGCATCGCTAGCGGGTTGAAACGTAGTTGTAGCATTACACTTCTGAAGCATACAACCAGCTCCGCTTCCGTTGTCGTGGTTTTCCAAAGCGAGGAAATCATCAATGGAGGTTTCGGGTTTCCAAATCATCTTAGTCATATTGCCGACTTCATTAATGTCGCATAGATAAACACCACTTCTAGTAATCAATTGAATTTGCCTAATCGGAGCCAAGCAGTCCATAAAGCATTTATTGTAGTTTCCCGCTTTTGCTTCTGGAGCATAAGTAAAACTCAAAATAGAGCGTGCCAAGTTAAATGGACGGCTGATAAGGTCAAAGTTGGTTTCCTGACCTCCTGCAGTTGATACCTTGACATCAACAGAACCCTCGCGAGGGGTAAGCTTATTCAGACGATAAGAAGCACTGATGTAGTCAGTCCTGCTAAAATCTAGTTCTCCTCCGTGTTGTGTGGGCATTTTTTTTTTATTTTTAGGTAGATTAACTAACTATCTCAAACCAGTTTGAGATTACGAGAATATATTAGAAAGATTTTAAAAATCTTTCAGCAAAAATAAAAAAATAAAAAAATTAAATATTAAAAATAAATATTTAAATCACTACTTTGATTTAATAAATTGAAAAAGGATGTAAATAAATTAAAATAATTAGTCTCTCTGTAAATTAATAATGTCATGACTACTCCCAAACCATTAAGATTTATAGCCTGATCGTTTTCGTCCGTTAAGTAAAATCTATATACATTATTTGAACTGGTGGATAATTTCTTACCATACTCCGACCCACTTCCGTCGTATATAATGGCTCCAAATGGAATTTCATTAGCCGTATATATTTCTTGTAGCACATGATTATCTCCTTCCCCTACTAAGTCTGATTGAAGATATAAAGTCTTTTCGCCAGTTAGAATGATTACATTTGGCGACTTTATAAAATTATTAGCGAAGAAATATGTTGAATTTCTATCAAATCCCATAACCTCGTGAATACGGGTATCTCCATCAAATATGAACCGCGGTTGAACTATGCCGTTATTTGAAACACTGAATGTTAATTTTCCGTCTTCTGGGTCTGTGTTGGTGTTGTTGCTTGAGACAACATAAGTATAATTATTTGGGCTGTCTGCTGTTAGCACCTCAGATAGTTTATTTTTTAAGTTGTTCATTGTGTAGTTTCCATCAGGTATCGTAATTAGAGCCTCATACCCATCTTCGCTAAGTGTAAAGGTATTATATGGTGAAGCCACAGAGTAATACGACTTAGGCACATAAATATGAAGTATTTTACAATGTGTTGGATTGTCTAACCCCTTGATATTTACTTCATGTGTAAAATCAGAGTCTGCGCCAGTTATCTTATTTTTACTATTAATATAATAGATGCCCGAACTTCTTCCTCCCTTGTACTCCATCGTATACAAACTCAAAATTATATATATGAAAATATCTTTTATATAAAAGTGTTAAAAGCATCACCATACCCATTCTGTGCTTTTAATTTTTCCGCTTCTTCTTCTTTTAAGTCTGTGTAGCCAGCAAACTTAAACCTGTTGCCTTTCGCTCGCTCCATTAAAAACCTCATCGAGTGCCAACCACAAGTTGAAGAAGTATCAGATTGTTGTTTTACTTGATTAACCTTCATTAATAAATAACTATTGAGGTGGCTTTTGGCAATCAGTCTTTTCATTTGTTGTTGAAAGTCTTCTGTAGGTTCGTAAAGTGCTAGCGGGTCATACACTTCAACACTCCTGTCTTTATCCATACTTACCCATATAGCAATCCAATGAGACCCCGCTTGTTTGTGATTGTCCAAATTCATAATAAACCCGTATCGCTTTCTGCTTCCTGGCTTCAACTTGTAGATTTCATCGCTAGCAATTTTTTCATGATGTCGTCTATTTCATTTGTCATTAACCACCGTCCCGCACCCTCCTGAAGATCCTCTTGCTGTGCTTCATTTGTCTGTGGCTCTGGTTGTTGTGGCTCTGGTGTCTCCGCGATGAGTGGCGAAGCCACGATGTTACTGTTGCTCGGGGGTATGGTAGGGGGTGGAGCCCCCTCCGGTGAATTTGTCATTTCAAATATAATTTGTTTAGTTTCATCAAAAGGTTGTGTGTCTATTGGTGATGGAGCAGGAGTTTTTTTTTCTTCTATTTTATTCTTAGCAATCATTTTTGTCGTAAATCGTTCTAGTTTAGCCCATCCATCATCAGCCGATGATATGTTTTCAGTGAATTTTTGTGTGTATAACCAGTTCCTTAAACTAGTTGCATAGTCAGGGTTTCCATTTTTGCCGTCAATCACTTGAATAGCGATACCAGTTTTTTGAAGGTTTTTTATTATTATGTGATTTTTAACTTTTTTGGCACGTTTTTTCCTAATTTTTTCAGAGAACATTTCATCAATAATTCTTCGTCTCTTTTCTTCTTCCAAATCCTTTGCTTGTTTATTTACTTGGTCAGTTATATCTGTTATTTGTGTGGAAGATGTAGTTGCGGTTTTCTTTGGTTTATTTATCCTCGAAGGGGGATTCGGTTTCGTTATCATAGGAGGGGCTATTGGTACCATTAATAAACCCTGTCTATGTCGTCGTTCTGCATTTAGTTCCTGAATAAGTCGTTGTTCCTTCTTCTGCTCCATATCCTTTTCTTCCTGTCTTTCCTTCGCCTCAGCCACTTCTCTTTTATGTTCCCTATCCAATATCTCTTTTCTTTCTTTAGCATCGGCGAGGTCTTTTCTTTCTTGCCTATTCTTCTCCTCTTCTATTTCATCCCTTTTCTTCTTTTCCTTTTCTTCTTGCTCTTGTATCAAGTCATATTTTTTCTGTAGATTGTCTTGTATCTGGTTTCGGCTCTCATGCTCAAGACGATTAAAATCAGATTTGATTATTTTTTCCTTTGGTTTGCTCCTAACCCTTTGAGGTTTTGGCTTACCCATATATTTCAAAAAACAACTTAACGATTTGAAGTGTGCTCATATCATTTGTTTTCTTGCCAAAATTAAGATAATATTTTTTACCCTTCTGGATGATATATGGCCTCCCGCTCTTATTCCTATACACTCGCGGTGGACGGACTTTCGTCTTTTTAGAATTGCGCTTCATGCTTCGCATTCTCGCTTATTCTAAAACATCTATTTTTCTTTATTAAAAAAATTAATCTGAAGCGATGTTTATGGAAGGGACTTTGTCCCTTTCCAAACCCGCGGGGGTACGGTAGGGGGTGAAACCCCTCCAAACACACGAAAATGAGTGATATGTTGAATTTAAATAAAATTCAACATTGGATGGAAGTATGGATTTACAAATATCATCAGCGAAACTTTACAGCACCTCCACGTTGTTTACCATACCAAGTTTCGCGGCAGTAGAACCTATACGAGAGGCATATGGTACCCCGACATCGCCAAGAGCATTTGCTGTCTTTGAGATAATCTTGTTATCACGAAGGAATTTATTCACTGCCATGGCTGTTTTCCCAACCTTAGCCCAGTCAATCTTCCCTCCCTTTTGTCCACATCCCTTCTTCTTGGTTTTCTTGTTTCCTCCCTTCTGTGGCATTGATGGATTGTATCCGATGTTATATCCTGATGGTCGTGAAATTATCACTGGTGAGACTGGCATATATAATATATAAAAAAATAATTATTTAAGATATTTTCTATAAAAATTTTTGTGAGAAGTTAGTCCCGCAAGCGGGACAACTAACTATCGCAAGCGATAGTTGAAGTTTTTTCTTAACTCGTCATTAACACTTGAGACATACAGAAAATTAAATCTATCCTTTGTTGCTTCATGATACTTTTGAAGAAAATAATCAAAGTCGTAGCTCAGATCAAGATGCTTATACACAAGTTCCATTTTGTCCTGAGACTGGGCTGGAAAGATTAATAAATAATCTAACTGCTTAATGGCTTCTGGCCGTAGGTCGTTCAAATACTGGCTTGACATAATCACCTTACTTTTATAGTGTCTATTCTTTTTCAACAAATCGCTTACCGACTTGTCTCTTAATCCGCTACCTAAATCATCCAAAACAAAAAACAACCTCTGGCGAAATATACTTGCTTGGTCTCTCTTTGGCACCTCCTTTATCTGTCCAAATCTATCTCGCGAGCGAGATAGATTATCTTCTTTACCAAAATAAAGAAATTGGGGCTTCTCCATCGGTTCTTCATCTTGTTTTACCTCTCCTTCATGTTGCTCATCTTGTCTGTTCAGTTTGTCCAGTTCGTAGTCAATAACATTTACACCGTCTGATTTCAGAAAGGTATATATTGCCATCGGGTTAAAGTGCTTTACCATTGCTTTATAAATGTAGTCTTTGTGGATTGTTGAAGCAATAATGACGATACGGGTTTTTCTGTCGGTAGTTCGTTTCAGTATCTCAAAGAGTGCTGTTGTCTTGCCACTCTTCTTTCTGGCGAGCAGAAATATGTTAGCATACGGCTCGTTGAATAATTTATAACCTTTTGCTTTTTTGTCTCCATCGCCTTCCTGTTTCACAGCACGGACTTTAATATTGTTCAACTTTACTAGCGACATCGTATATTATTATCCTAAGAATAGTTATGAATTTTCAAATTCATACATTGTTGCTACGCAACGAATTCTAAACACACAACAATTCTTCCTGCTAAATTATCGGTATCTATTTCACCAGCATCGCTTTTTAATACTTTAAATGTATATTGCCCATCAGTCCAATTAATAACTCCCAAATTATAACTGAGGTTTGAAATGTTTGCTATTGTGCTGTCAGCAAATGTGCCAATAATTCCAATTCTGTCCATATAAAGAATTCTGGTTTTTGTCTCTGTCCTGTCGTTGTAGTAGTGAATAAATTTTACATTCATTCTGGTTGGTGTAAAAAGACATTCGAATATTTTCATTAAATGTTTTGCTACCTCCAACAAAATCATTGCTCAGAAAAATAATCTTTTGGTATTTATAGTCAGTCATGTTGATTTTTGTTTTTGAAGTAGTCAAAAACAAATGGTTGCCTATACTAATGCTCATAAACTTTTTATTAATTAATATTTCTGCTCGGACAGCCTGCGACTTTTATATTCTAAATCGGGAATTTGGTAAGAAAAAAGAAAATTGTATTCATTGTATTCAATCGGGTCTGAATAATTCGTTTCCATGTGTGTATATTAACAACGGAAATAATGATTGTCGTTCTGTTTACGATAGCATTAAGTTATTTTGTAGTAGCGACAATTCTTGGTATAAGGTATTATTGAATGAATGTGATATTTGAGAATTTCGCTTCTATCTTGCTAATCGCAAGATTTCCCGCTTATCTCAAAACATCGTCTCCCATTTTAATTTTTTTTGTTTGTTTACGATGTTTATCAATATCTCAAACACGTTTGAGATTACGGGAATGAGCGAAGCGAATGAGAGTGAAGTTGATAAATATCACTTCTTACTTGAAGATGGTGATGGGAGCACGATGCGATTAAGAGTGTAAGGATACCTACATACACATTAGCCTGCTCGCAAGGTAGATTATGTTGAGCGAGTTTTATCAAGCAGATTGTGATTATTGCTATAATGATAGTCATTTGAAAAAGATACTTAATCATTCTGCTGTCAGTCGGTCTGTTTTTTATACAACAACAATTCCAGTTATCCTCTAATTCGTGCTCAACTTTTTTTTCCTCATTCTTCAACGAAATATCAATTACACGATTTTTTTAATTCGGGTGTCATTTCACCTTCTACCATATCAATTATGGGCGGCGGGTGTAATCTAGGAGCATTAGGAGGAAATAATATTGCTCTTATTTCTGCTAATTGTTTGGATTGGTCTTCTAGTATATTCATAATATTTTTATTTTGTTTTCTAATTTATCTATATCTCCGACAAGTCGGAGATTTACATGTCCGAGATTATCTCTATCTCCAACGAGTTGGAGATTTACGTGTTGAAAGGCACTCACTAATACTGGTATGAATTCCGTGTATGTTATTCCTTCAAGGTATCCATCTCCATCCTCTGCTTTTATTCCGCTTTCAGATACAAAACTCTGGAAATATTTTTTTGACTTCATCGGCTATAAATCCAAAGTTCTTTTTTTCTTTCTTCTTGTCTGATTTCAAATAATATGAACAGCAGTTTATTTTTAGTAGTTTCTCGCAACAATCACCGCAGTCTAATGTTTTAATATCCGATTTTAATCTCCTATCCGACGAGTTTGTCCAAGCACCATTGAGAGGGACATAGTTATAAGTGCCAGAAGGTTCGCCTGTTGAGTTTGAAGTCGTCCAAGCATGGAGCAACCCACTAGCGGTACAGACTACGCCATAATTCGAATATCCTCCTGATTTAAATAATATTTGCGGATCGTAAGTTAAACTTGGTCTTTGTCTTAGTGTTGCAAAACCGCTGGATGTTGTTGGAAGAGTTATTTGCCTTGAAGCCGAAATTTCTGTGTTGTTAATTCTTAATAATTCATTTGTCCCAGCATAATAAAATACGTGGCTAGATGACGAAATATCAACATTGTATATTAATGTATTGGCGGCGATACCTAATCCAAAAAAGGCTGTTGTTGAGCCTGTTCCGTTATCCCATAAAATAAGTTTATTGTTCGCTGTTGCACTTCTGTCAATAAATACTTTTTTCCCTGCTGCGACTACTATGTTATCGTTTGATGTTATTCCTAGTGTCGCGGTTATCAACCCACTCGCAGTCAGTGTCGTCGTAGTCATTCCTGCTGTTGAAGTAATCGATGTTCCTGTTATTGTTCCAGCACTTGTTATGTTGTTGGAATTCATATCCAAAGCACCATAAAACCGCATACCTCCCGCATTATTAAAACGAACAATATCGGATGAAACACTTTTATTATCCAAAAGTTTTGAAATATAAAGACCAGTCCCTTTTGTTGGATCATATACCGCATTAGAAAATACATATCCTCTTTGGTCTGCCGTCCCTCCTGAACTAGTGTTTAGGGTGTATAAGAAATATTGATAAGACCCTGATGTCTGTGAAAAGAATATGTCTCCTCCGTTTTGGTTTAATATCCGAGCCCCGTTATATGTAATATTTCCACCATTAATGATATCCACATTATTAAAATCGGCTTGGCTTAACAAATTTAGTGCTCTTACATCATTTCTTGTTCCATTAAATATCTTAATTCCTGTTATTGTTTGGTCTCCTGTTAATTTTACATTTTGTCCGTCTAATGTATCTACATAAGTTTTATTCGTTCCGTCTGTTGTTAATGTTGGTGTTGCTAAATTTGTTATTTTTTGACTTTCGCATCAATACCTGCACTCGCATTTATTTATACTGCTGAATGTCTTTGTTCCTGCTATGGTTTGGTCGCCTGTTAATTTTTACATTTTGACCGTCTAATGTATCAACATAAGTTTTATTCGTTCCATCCGTTGAAGCCGAAGGAGTGGCCACATTTGATATAATTTGACTTTTCATATCTAAGCCCGCATTTGCCGTAATTAAACCGCTTGCAGTTAATGTGGTTCCTGTTAAACCCGCATTAGCCGTAATTAAACCACTTGCTGTAATGGCTCCGCTCGTGGTTAATAAGTATCCTGTTATATTTCTTACATTCGTAATATCATAATTCAACGCCTCATAATCAAAATACAAACTGGCTATACGGGGTTGGCTTCTAAATGATGTTCCTCCGCTTCCTGTCTTATTTACAATAAAAATGATATATCTAGCAGTAGCATTTGAAGCGGGACTATATGTTTTTGTTGTCTGGCTTGCCCACGCCTGCCCCGTTTGGCTATCCCATAGAGTATATGTTATATTGTCGCTACTAGTCCCACATACCATATAGATGGAGCAGTTTCAATATAGTTAGTTGATGAAGACCTCACATAATAAGTTTTTATTCTGTATGTCGCTCCTAAATCTATTTTTATGTATTCGCCTGTGTATGGTGTGCCTCCCCACGTGTTAGTGGTTGCTGGTGTTCTCGTATATACTCCCGTAGTGTCGTTGTAGTATATAGCCGTTGACCAATAGTCATTTTGACTAGCATTAAAAGCATAATAAGCGGGTTGTATTCATCCGAAGCAGAAGCAACAAATCCGCCTGAATTATTGCTTGTCATTGCCTGTGGTGTTGCTGTGTATAGAGTAAAAGTAGAAGTCCCATATTTTACATCCCCCGTCATCGTCCCACCTGTTAATGAAAGGTAAGCAAGAGATCCTGTAGAATTGACCCAGTTTGTGCCATTGTATGTTAATAATTGACCATTCGCTGGGGTTGTAATAATAACATCGCTTAAAGCATCTATTACTTTTGTTCCAAATCTAGTATCAAAACTGTATTAGCACTTGCGGTGGTATAGTATAGATTCGTCCCCTCCTTTAAGTCGTTCGTCGTTTTTGTTGCGAATTGTGTGTCAAAAGTGCTGTTAAAATTAGTGGTTGCTATGATTGAAGAAACAGATATCGTATTTAATAAATTCACATTTGTTATGTTTTGGTTGTTCATATTTAATCCACCAGACATAGTGCTTGTCCCGTCTAGTCTTAAAAAAGGTGAAGCAACATTTCGCCATTGACCTGTTGAGTAAATTAATAATTGATTATCTGCAGTGTTCCTTTATTAGCACATCGCTATGTGTGCTAATTGATCCGTCTGCCGATACTTTATCGTTATTCGCCTCATGTTCATTAATCCAAGTATCCACATCCTTTGTGTTTAGCAACTTTACCCCTGTTATATTCAAAGTCCCTAACATACTAATGTGCCGAAGTCATCCAAACTTATAGGGAATGTTTTGTTCACCCAGTTTGTTCCGTTATATGTGAGATAACTTTTTGATGCTACTGGTGCTGTAATGACTACATCTGAGAGTGTGTCAATTGAACCGAGGTATGTATTTCTCCATTTGCCGTCAACATCGTTGTAAGTTAAGTATTGGCCTACTACTTGTGCTGATATGTTTGTGTCTATCAGATTGTATAAACTAGTTTGATGCGGATTACTCGTATTAGAGCGGTGTTGAGTTGAGGCATAGACATCAGAGTTATTTGAAACCCGTTGCTCAGTGTAGTATAGATTTTTACCCTCTTTAATATCGTCTGTGGTCTTTATAGATAATCTTGTATCAAATCTGGAATTAGTGAAATATAAGTTTACGGGGTCGGCATCTTCTGGAACTCTGTCTGTGTTTAAGCCCACTATATTGGTGTTGGTAAGGTCTAAGTTAAGTATATTGAGTGAGTCCACTGACAACTCTGACAAACCCAAAAGAGACTAATATTGCGCCATATTATATACAGAGTAATTAAATTAATTATTTATAAAAAATACTAAAATATAAAAAATCTTAGTATATAAATGCAGTCTCCCGAAGCAAGTCGTAAGAACTGGGGTAAGGCTGTGGAAAGTATTAAAAGCAAAAAGCATCATAAGGTTGAAATGGCAAAAGAGAAATTAGAAAAGTGTAGAAAGGCTTATGTAGGTGATGATGAAGAGATGGAGGAAAAGATAAACCGCATGGCTGAAATGGGTGTTGCTAAAGATATAACTAATGGAAAAGATCAAGATGACACACCAGAAGAAAGCAGTGAGAGTGATGAAGAATGTGATTTTACTGACATTATCGCTGAAAAGATGGCTAAAATGAAAATCAAAAAGAGCGAAGGTAGAAACTAAGAGAGCGAAGAAGAAGACTATTAAGAAACCCGATCTATTTCAACGCGTTGAAATAGATCAGCCAGAGCCAGAGAGTGAAAGCGAAAGTGAAGAAAGTGAGGAAGAAGACCCAAAGCCAAAATCTAAAAAAGGAGGCTCCACCTATGGTGGAGGTTCGTCCTATGGACAGAACAATGGAAAGAAGTAAAACATATCAGTTAATGTTTATAATCAATCAGAGAAACCAAGCAAGAAGGAAAAAAATAATGATATTGAAAAATGTTTCTTAAAATTCTAATATAATCTATTATATATAAATAGATTGGATGGACAATAAGCACACAAATCAGCAACAACAAGAAACTCCTGAGCAGACCGAGCGGAAAGAAAAACTTGAAGAAGTGGCAGAGATACATTTTCAATCAAAGCCCGCTAAGATATGGAACACAATAACATCACCAGAAGCAAAACCACTAAGTCAAGTATTTATTGATTTAATGGATATGTCAAAGGTTGCAACTAAGAAAAGGAAATGCTAATTATAATTTTGGATTAGTTGCTATAGATGTATATAGCCGTCGTGGTTGGATTGAACCGATTAAAAATAAAACAACCGGTTATGTCTTAGAAGGGTTAAAAAAATATTTACTAAAAATGTACCTGAAAGAATTACATCTGATAATGGTGGTGAATTCAAAGGACAAGTCAGTGAATATTTCAGACAAAATAATATTGAACATAGGACAGTTCAAGTAGGCGATCACAGAACAATGGGTATAATCGATAGGTTTATTAGAACAATACGAAATGAATTAAATCCAATATGGGAATTTAATGAAAATTTTGAGTGGGTTCCTATTATTCATGAGGTTGTTAATGCTTATAATAAAACATATCATGCAACAATTAAAGCCGTGCCAATTAATGTTTATGAAGGGATTGAAAAAAAACACTCAGGAAATATACAGAAATCCTTTAATTAATGAATTTCCTAAGGGGACTAGAGTAAGAAAGGAACTTGAAAGAACAATTTTTTCTAAAGGCGACAAGCAATTCAGTAAAACTATATTCAAAGTTAAGGGCCGTAAAGGCTTCAAAGTTATATTATCGGAAGAGGACTTAGTACGCCCGTCAGAATTATTAAAGACTAATATTGAAGAGCACCATGAAGAAACGGAACCGAAGGAGCAGTTATCGGACAAAGTTAAACAAATTACAAAAGAGAAAAAAAATGTTAATTTATTAAAATCACTTGAAATTAAACCGGAGAACATACGGAGTAGTCAAAGAACAAAAAAGAAAAAAGAAGTGTTTGATTTGTAATTTAATTACACAATCATAACAATATATTTTTATGCCTCTGGTTCAGGATCACGCAAATAAGCCTTATATATAGTTAATATATCAAGGTCGTGATATGCGCTAATTCTTACAACGTTATCCATAAGACGAAAGAGCCTGACAGAGTTGTTAGTATAGACGGCTATGCGGTAATCGGGTACTTGACCTGCTTTCATTTCAGAATTGTAACGATGTAGTTCGACAGCCGTTCGGCCTTCCGCGTTTTCCGACCAGAAATTAGCATATCCACCTTCCTTGTTAAGAACATAGTAGTAGGGGAATTGGCTGACGATAGGAACTGCAACAGACCCTGCTCTTCCAACGCGAGAACCCTTCTTCGCTCCTTTCTTTATCCCAAGTTCTGCACGAACGCTCATTCTCCTCACCCCTGCTTCAAGTTCATTCATTTGAACCTGTTGAGCCTGTTGAGCGGGTTGTGCAGGTTGAACTGGCTGAACTGGTTCGGGTTGAACTGGTAGCGCAGGTTGTGCTGGTTCATGCTCTCCTTCCTGATGTTCGGGCTGTTGTCTCGCCCTTCTCGGCCGATGCTCCATCACCTACCCACATATCAAAAAGCACAAAAAAACATATGTGGGTAGTGCCCGATAGCCGTTCTAATTATTTATATATCTATCATGTGCTTTTTACTAATGTTTTTGTTTTTGACTACAAAAAACAAATGATTTATATTGTCTTATGTGCGTGTGTGCGTGTTGATTGAGGAGAAGTGAGCGGGTAGGCAGGCACCACAAAACACAAACAAGACGATTTATAAACTTAATTCCATACTATTACTTCCTTTGTTTTCTATATTGCTTACTTTAGGGACATAGTCAATATATTTCATAAAAGATTGATTAAATGATAGTGCTTCTTTTTCTATGCCGTCATGTATCTTTTTGAGAACCTCGCCCCTGTATTCTTTTTTATTTTCATTATACCACACCATAAAAATCTTTCTTTCCTTCTCAATCTTCCTCATCCTCTTCTTTCTCTTCAAATTAAATCGCCTATCCTTCTCCACATTTATGCTTTCGTTATTGAGCTTATCCAACATCCTATCGATTGCTTCTATTTTTACTTGGTCTGGTTTCTTTCGTTCTACTATCAATTCAATTTCTTTATCCATTTTGTTTATTCTTTCCTCACTTCTATCTTATACAATTTGAGGTTTACTTTACTTTCCTTATTCGTTTCAAATATATCAAGCCAATCCTCTACACTCCTATCTTCTATAGGAATGAGGTTCTCACTCATTATAAAACGACAGCAGAGTTATTATGCGGGTCTGCGGGTCTGCGGGCAGGCGGGCACACGGCATCATTTTGCCCGCACATTTTACTGGATGCTGATAATTATTTTTTCCTTTTATGGTTTCTTATTTTATTACAATGATTGATGTGAAATATGATTTGTTTTTATGTTTTGAGTTCATTTTTCCGTTTTTCTTATTGTGGATAACTTTTAAGACTAAGGCTTATTTGCTTATAAATGCTTTCTGTATTGTTTGTTTCCGAAATGAATAGGAGAGCCGTTGGAATGATTTTGATTTTCTGCGGGGGTATGTATTGAAAAAGTGTGCCAAAGTGGCCCCCTATACTACTTAACTTGACCACTGGGCTATCACGGTGTCAAGAATAATAATAATAATAATAATAATAAATAATAATAATAATAATAATAGTGCCTCTCTGTCAATGGCTGATGCATTTCTGCACATGCGCCTCCATCGTCTCACCCGTGAGGGGAGTACGAAGAATTGACGATAAGCTCTAATGACACCCCCGCAAGGGCAGTTCCAACACTTCCAGACGGGCCGGTATGTTCAATGAAAATACTGGTCCAGAATAGACCGGTATGTTCAATGAAAATACTGGTGGCACCGACGGGAATCGAACTTGGCGACGGGCTCAGATGGTAGAACTTGACCACTGGGCTATCACGGTGTCCAATAATAATAATAATAATAATAATAATAATAA